>JAHZMV010005659.1:0-15812 GCA_027743765.1 Coecobrya sp. COE2
GTAGGAACTGTAGCGAAAAGTTTATGGACGCATCCCAGTACAGCAAGTAGAGGGAAAAGATAATGGTAAAGTTTTACTTTTGAGATGCAGTCCATAGTTGGTCATCATCGTCACCACTCTTGTGAGAAAAAATGCACATTAAATAAAAAATAAATGAAGATACATCATAAAAATATTCAGCCAACAAAAAAGGAATGAAGTTCAGCGGAGCGCAGGAGTACAGAAAGCAAGGCAAAAGCTCTTCGATCATCATAAATGCTTACTATAATGATTATATCACAGTTAACATTATTACTTTGTAGTACAGTTTGAAAGAAATGGCCGTGATTTGTGTCCTCACAAAATGCGGACAGTATAACACGTAGACAACGCTCTTAGGTTAACGTTTTCCAACTGGATTTATTAGGCCTGAAATGTTGATGATTTTCAGAAGATGATGATGATATTCATAAAATAGAATAGGATGTTGCATGCACTCTTGCTTTTTGGTTTCCTCCTGTGAAATTTTCAGTACCGATGATGTGTCGATTTTGTTCATCGCATCACATATCATCAAACATGGGAAAAAGAGTCTGCCAATTATGTTTCCATGACGAATAAGCACCTGCATTTTAGACCAACTTTTATGGATAGGAAAAAGGAAATATGGGTCTTATCACTATGCCCCACTTTTCACAGAGCTGAACTGATTGAGTGAAAGGTGTCTAAAGTGTACATAACTTAGTACTTACATTTTTTTTATCTATGGCAGCCTGTTATTGAATTTTTAAGCGATGAGATGAGATTCACTCTACTAGAAAAAGAATGGAAAATATTTTCCTTCTCACGCTTTTGTCGTTTTCGATGTTTTTAATATTTGCGTGTTATCAAACCGGGAGAACGTAGTACACCTACATGGATTCCACATTGTAGGAGTCATAACGGGAATGAATAATAGTAAACAACTTCTGCAAAGGAATGTGGATTGAATATCAGAATATTTTTCCATCGTGTAATGATTTTTTATCACGAATCAGAAGAGGCAACTTGTAGTGAAAGGGGAATGGTTAAATATGTCTGGTTTCTTTGTCATGTGAAAATGAAAAGAGATAGTCAAGTAGCCCTTATATAAACGTATTGAAAACCAGACATGTAATGTTCCATATAAAGTGAACGTGCATTGATTTATTTATGTTAGAACAGAAAACTTTAAAATTACTTATCTGAAATTCCAAAAGGTCGCTGGATGCACAATGGGATATTATATTTTCACTAGCTGCAAAATGAATAATCATCTATCTATAAATAAAAATATATTGTGAAATGAGAGGGAGGAAAGAAGATAAAAACAAAGTACAAGGTGAATGAATGAATGGATATTTTGATCAATTTATTCTCCTTTATGTGTACAGTGCATATTTCAACTACCACAAGGTTATTTTTTAAAGCAAAGAACAGATTTTCCATGAATTTTTTCTCGCATCAGTTTATTGATACGTAGATAACATGTCAGAAATAATTCAGCACGAGTGTCCATCCACCGGTGAATTATACATTTATGTTGATTTTCATTTATGTACCTATTGATTTTCAGTCAAGTCAGACTCTCCATTTGTTCAAGAGTGGTTTGATATAGTTTTCACATATAATATAAGGCATTTTCGAAAGGGTACGACAAGGAGGTCAGTTGCATTCAGTTTTGGATTGCATCTATCCTCCTACCGCTGCCCTTAGTGGGAGGAAGTACATGGATGAATAGTGATGTTATTGATGGAAATGATCCCATACATTTTAATAATCTTTATCATTCCTCAAGGTCATCAGCTAAGATACTTAATGTTACTGTTTACAGTGAGTTTATTTGTCTGTATCCATTATAAATATTTCCTTAAAATGCAAAAATATGGTATGTGGATTGTATAACTACAACTGAAGCAATGCTTTGGAATTTGGAAACACAAGGATAAATATTCCTGGAGCAGATGAGTCTGTTCCCATCATTTTCATCGGGTAATTGTAATGTAACTTGAGACTTTCCCTGTTCTATGTATTTATGTACATACACAAATATCAGTAATAAACACGAATTGATTTTTTGGTGGTCGGTGTTCGTTACTAGTTTCCATATAGCGTACACAAAGAAATGAGCACAATGTAATACGAGACGAGTACTGGTTCTCATATTTTACATTATTAAATGACTAGCAATATTTGTAGAAGTAGAAGTCTAGAAGTAATGTCTATTTTATGTTTGTAAGTATATATAAATGTTTATGTAATTGCTAAATAAAAATAAATGCGCAAGTGAAAACAATGAGCTAGAAATTTGACTACTGGCACACAAAAGCAAGAGAAATGGCAGAATGGAGGTTAGCTCATTTTTAAAAGTTACATCAACGTATTGCAATTTATTGTCATCGAAATCTTTAAGCACATTTCATTCCTATATCTACTTTACTTTGTTTAGGCGTTATTCGTAGTCACATTATCGTTGTCGAAATACAGGAAGTGCATAAATATTATGTTTCATGGGAAAAGGTAATCTGGTGTTGCTATGATACAGCAGTTATTTATTGTCCATCACTTTCATTAATACGATTTGTGGTATATATGATTTGTTTCTACATATGCATAACATTGGCTGTATAAGTATAATTTTCAAAATGAAGATGGATGGTCGTGCCGGTAGTATTATTGCACTATACAGTTGTGTCACTATGTATTCTCCAATTTTTGTGAAGGGAAAGCATTTGTGCCCAAATTGACATAAAAATGTTTTAACTGTCACAATTTCTGTTGTCCAATTTAGGCTCGAAGGTTAGTAAACAAGCAAACTGACATAAAAAATGAAACGTCTTCTATATGCTACTCCATATTTTATCTCTTTTCTTTATCTATCACTCTAGTCACTATAAACCTCTCCTTTTTTTACCATTTTCAACCAATGTTTTATAATTTGCGACATCTTGAACATCATATTCGTCCACGCCACATGTGTGCATTATTGTGTATAAAAGCACGAAGCACGTGTGTAAATGTTATTTTTATTATTTTTGAGCCGGCTTATGAAAAATCCACATGCGTCTCCACAAGGAAATAACGCAGACACACTTTCCCAATTTTTTTATTTACTTTCTTTCCTTACCAAGATAACTTGCTCTTTTCCTAATCTCATCGCTTCTGCATGATTCACATGAGCCTAGTAAATGTAATACGAGAATAATAACAATGGCCCTGATAGTAGTAGTAGTGGCTTCACACAGTCTGGCCACACAAGGGACACAACTAGAGGTGATCATCACTATCTCGCAAAAAAAAACTTTTTGGTTACCCTTCATGCTCTTCTTTGGAGGTTGATTCCATTTGAGAGTTTGGGACACATGTGAACTACATGCTCAGTTCAGAAGCGTTGCAGTGTCTCGTTCTCCTTAAAATATCAAGGTCTAATGGGAAATACTTGTCGCAGGAAACATGTATCCATTTGAAAACATGGTAGTTAATGATACCCAAAAACATAACAACAACCGCCACAGACAAGGAAAACGGCTGGTGTATATATATTTATATGATATTGACTAAGTCGCAGTTATCTTTTCTCGAGGCATCATCTCAGTGGTTGTAATAATAACAATAATATTGGTAGCAATATTTATTTTCCACAAGTATTCCCGGAATTTGTTGTATTATTTGATCATGGCTGGGTGAGTTGTGGTGTGGGTTTTCAACGAATTTATTTCGGCAGGTACTGCATATATTGTTCCATTGTGTACCTAGCAATAGGGATTACAGTACATCATCGGATCTGGAAAGGGTTCAAGGGAAAAATTGATTCTCCGTTTTTGATTAAGTACAATAGATATGTACACAGGTGCACCGCAGCAATATATTTCCTTATTTCCATATGGTTCTAAAAGGAAGTAGGTTCCCACATGGCAATTTTTCTACATATTTATTTTTATATCCCTTCTCTGCGAACTTAATGGAATCCCTTTTATTTATAGAGTCCACTACTTTCATTCAGACTGTATTCGGCCTTCTTTAAATCGAATAACCTGATTTATTTTAATTTCTGGTACAGTTAAGTCTGGAACGGGTATATATACCTACATAAATTAAAAGCAATCGTGATATATGGAACTAATATTGTATAAAAATGAACAGGGTGCTGAAGTAAATTGGGTCAATATTTTTGCCATTGGTGCTGAATGTGACACGAAAAAACTTATCGAGGCACAAGGTTCTTTAATAATAATAGCAAAAATAGTTGTCTGGTAAAAGCCATAACAAATGTTTGCTGTTTTAAGGCTTTTTTTACTACTTTTGATATACCACGATTTGGATTTTGCGTTGCCCCTACAAATCCAATATTGCTCACCGCATGTTGTAGCTGTTGTTGGGCTGAAGTGAATTGTGTAATCATTGTTCCAGAGAGCCAGTCCGCATAGCCGTACGCATACACATTCACTTTCTCTCCTTCTCTGCCTTACAAATATATTAATTTTTTTAGTCATTGGTGATGTTGATGATAATATTATATACAATCTCCAGGAGGGATCTCCTTACCTATCTAACTCCAATACAGTCCTTATACATATCACGTATGTCGGGAGTTAGATTACAGCCGCACATAACCCACAATACTATTATATTTACATCCTCTCCTATTTCCCAGCTATTTTCCTTTCACCCAAGTTGAATGGGTGTGTGGAAAAAGGAAACGTTTTCTATTGTCATGTCCATGTCATTTTATTCCATTGTGTTGTGTTATACCTCAACTGCGGCGGAAGGAAGTGGATGGAATATGATATGTGCATCATATCAGAAATCAAAAGGAACATTTTAGTTGACCGCAATACGTTTTTGTGCATGTATGTATTTCATGTAAAGAACGGTTTATTACATAGTCAGTGTATTTTATACGTTGTAACATAACTGGGCCCATTTGTCTAACCTAATTTACAACTAAATTATATCATTAATTGTGTACATACATAAATTCTTATTAATTTACGGAGGTTTGAATATGTATATCATAATCTTTTTAAAGACAAAGAGTATTTTACTTCATATAATTGCTAGATTACATATACGTTTATGAAATAGCTTAACAAATATTTCCTTTTAAATGTTCTAACAAGTAAGTTGTAAGTACATACAGAGTGATCCCTGTAATAATGAAAAGGTGAGGTATTAAGGTATTTCATTAAGATTTTCTATGCCATTGTTGACAAATTTCTCGGAGATACTGTTAGTGTGTCTAATTCTAAATATTTTTCTGAGCAAATTGTTGTACGTAACAAACATGGATGTCCTTTATCCATTTCCTTGTTCCAAATATTATTTATAGCAATATATGTTCGAGATGTATGTACTAAATAACTTTTTCTTGACGGAGCGTGATTATTAAAACAATTACTAATTATATTTCAGATATATTGCGGAATTTATAATACATACAATATGTATATCATGTTGAATGAGCTTTTGATTGAAAATAGTTTTTAATATGCTATGTCGTTTACTATACCTCCAGACTATGCTTCTAGTGAAACAAACTTATTATAATTATGACTACGTAATATTTTACTACTGAACCATTACTCGTTTTAGTCGAGTACCATTTTCATTATGATTATAATGGCGCATGATTTGCAAACAATTCCATGGTACGACAAGTTCCTATTTTTCCAATGGAAAGGTATAACAAATTTCCGGGAAGGCGAAAAATTAAATACACACATGAATGGGTCGAATGAACCAATGACCTATTGGAAAATTCAGTAAGCGAGCTTTCCCTCAATTTTTCAGATAGTCTCCAGTCAAACATTTGCTGTGTGCTGTATCATGTGTGTGGGTGTGGTTTTCCCTGAGGTTCATTTTCTGTTCTTTTGTAGCTTTCCTACAACTCTACATGCACGTTTGAAACGTACGTTCCGTTTTATTTTTTGCATTATAAAAAATACAACAGGACGATGAGTGGGCACATACTTTGAAGGCTATTTAAACAGAGCATTAACAGCTCAACCGAAAACTTTGTTATTTCCCTCATGCATGCTTTTTGAAAGACCATCTGTCGAGTATTGATCAAAGCATACTGTTTCCCATAATGGAACAGAAAGGAAAAATTGTGACATTCTTTTGAATACAAGTTTCACTGTGATATTATTGACATTGACTCATTTTAGCATTAATTTATACTTACATAATATATTCGACTTTCTAGTTTTTAGGTTTCACCTAGAGCCATACTCTGGACGTGTATGGCATATTTTCATGGTATTAAGGGAATTTTTTCTCCCGAGTTGTGACAACATGATCTCAGTCATCTCAGTTATATTTTTTGTTTAGCGGTTAGGAAACATCAAATTACCTACTTTATTGAAACCCACAATCACCGTATATATCGTGGCAACATCACTAATACAACTGATGGTGAGAGTCAAGTGTTGATGTCGACTGTGACACCGCTGTTGTTCAAAAAGCGGTGTTCGTGAAAAAATTTGAATTTGTTGCGAAAATAAGTGTGCAAACATGCATATACATGCGACGTATTATGCTTAACATTAAACCGTTTGAATATTGAGTCTACTCTTGGCGTTGAAGAAAGCATATATTCGGCCTAAAACAGAGTGGGTGGTCTACAAGCATGCAGAATGTGGACCGTCCTTTGATCTCTTCATCAGTAATGTCTTCCCATATTCCCCACATTGTGATGGTGATGTCGAAATCTGAAAGTTAGCTAATATGTTGGCACGTAGTGTAAAGTAAATTCCTTATAGGTGCCTACTTTGTGTGTGCCTGCGAAGGATTGGATTGCTTTCTGAAAACGAAACGAATGAAAGAATATATTATTTGAATATGGATCCGATAATCTGATTCGAGACAGATGGCTTCTTTTCTTCCTTTTTCTTTATTCACGATTTCGAATAAAAATAATAATAATTTAAGGCGTATCTGTTTCTGTGTTCTATGGCATTTCTGGCAGATGCGAATTCGCAGCTTTACCATATATTTACCACTTTTGCGATTTTGATCCAGTTTACAACAGCCATGTACTCAGTGTATTCTCCCAAAGAAAAAAGGGATTGTTGCTCGGTTTTCTCGTTTACTTACGCTTGTTCTCGTCAGGATGGATTTTTGCACAATTGAAGTGGTATTTGTAGAAAAATCCCTAGACCTCGTTTAAATGACCGTAGATAAATATTATTACCGGAGCAAGTTTAACTGTGTGCTACACCCATAATGAAATATTTTTCTTTGCTAGACTCCCTGTCTACGACCAAGAACACCCATATCATTGGCTGTGTTGTATAAGCCCACATATTTCAGTTCTCCTCCAAAATATGCCAGACCAACTCAAGTAAACACTCCGTCACCCCCGCACCAGCGACCCAAAAAGAAAAATAGCAGCGGCATCAATAGCAACAATCAATAACAAATAAGGTTGGCATGCAAACTTGTATTCAACCTTATCCAGGCTGGTCTAACACTTGTTATATATGACAGCGATTTGTACGAAATTCCCGTTTTCTACAAATAAAGAGGAAAGGATAAGCAAATAAATCGAGACGTTTAAGAATAATATTCACGGATTTGCCTCTTTGAAGTCGGCTCCAGTGAAGTAAACGCAATATAAATATAGGATATAGTCGTATGAGAATGTTAGAAAACCAATTGTTGTTGTGTTGTGAGCATCACTATAAAACGCATAATTCTGTTTTACCTTTGCAGTTATGGTCGACCTTCAATATCATCAATTGCGCATAATAATTTCACAAGAACTGCAAACAAATATTATGTAATGTTTATACAGGCTCAAGAACCATCGACAAAATGGATGTCTTTGAACAAGCGTGGTAGTTGCGTAGGATGGGATCATAATAGGTACATTAAAAAGTGTACATAACCGTTTAAACTCTTCCCTTAAAAGTATATACATATGCGTAAGTGTTTGTTTTCTACTCCATATTTTTCTATAAGAGTATATACGATTTAAAAACCTTCATCTACTTACCAGTCCAGACAAGCAAAAGCCATAAACATCCCCGTATATTTCTTCCTTCGTGGCACTTTTGAGTCCATGAACTGAATGTTAGTATTTCTGGCTATTCTTACGTAAATTGGCTATGTGTAGAGCTATCTGAGAGTATGTAAAAGCAAAGTACTTAAGGTAGATATTTTTATGAGATTTTGCCTATTCAAAACCATAAAAAACGACAGGGTATGTCTGGCTATTTCTCAAGGAGAGGAAAAAAAACTTAACACATACTCCTTGAGAAAGAAAGTTAAGCCGAATGGAAGAGGGAGAAAAGAAATGCCATCTTATCAGTATCTGGGTACATTTCAATACGAATATATACCATTTGCCGTATTAGATTGCCAGAGGACTGTAAAGATTTGAAATAAAATGCTGTTATATAATATACGAAAGGGAATGCATAAGCTTATCCATCCATCTGGACACTTTTTCATATTGTTATAGCTCAGAAAAAATATGTGAAAATGACTAGTATTTTTAAATCATTTTTTTCTTCTTTGAATGCTGTAATTTCCCATTAGAAGTAAATCAATACGGAAGAAAATAGCGAGTTGCTTTTGTGCCAATAACATACACCACAATAATGGGACGTGTCCGTAGTATACACAAACATTCAACAATATTTATGCCTTAACTGTGTCTTCCAATGGAGGAAAAGTTGGTGACGGCGACTTTCCCTTTTTGGAGGAAGGACACACCATGCTCCTGTGCCTTTTGTTGCGCTCTTTCAGTCTGCCATATCATCCTTTTGAAGGTTATGCATACAAGGAAATATTCTTCCACCCCGGAAATAGTGTGTTGCAAAATATATCAAATATACGTAACTATCTCAACGTTTACGTGTATATATAGAGCAGCTTAAAGTGCTGAAGAAACTAAAATGCTTCTTAAAAAGGAAAATCGCCAGCTGTTGCTACAGTTTTTCATGCAAAGCGTATAGTTTGAACATATTATATATATGCAGTTTAAGGCTGCACAGAAATAAGTTGTGACGGTTGGTTTGGCTGATTTTTTTTCTGTGTGGTAGCAGCAGTGCTGTAGTCATTGTATTGAGGGCAGTAGTTCCACTGTCGTTACATGAAAGAATCATGAAGGCAAAATTCTCCTTTTTCTCGGTTCTCCGGGAGAGAAAAAAATGATAGTTCAAAGAGCCTACTAAACAACAGGCTAGCTTTGTATTTTTTATGTTCTTCCTGAACGTAGGCTGGGGGAAAAAGATGGCTCGTTTCTTTTTATGGTTTTTCCTTCTTCTTCGCTTTCTACCAGCGCACCGCCAGTTTTCTCTCTTTTCTCTCTCTCTCACTTTTGCAGACGAGATGGGAAAGAGGAAAATAAACTTGAAAAGTACTTACTACGCAAGTAAGGTGATGCGGTTCATGTATATAATAACAATAATATGTATGCAAACGCCGTAATGTGTACATAACGCTTTGTACAGAAACATCAACAGCAACACCAAGGCAGGACGGGCATCCACAAAAAATGCTCAGTAGTTCACATCCCTTTCTCATCTTCTGTTGCTACAGTACATTCTTCGTGAGTTTGGTTTGGGAGGATAAGAGGAAAGAACAAGTTGATGATGATGATTGTTGTAGTGACTGGGCTGCGGTGAGATGGTGGACGACTGCCAATGATTCTTTGTTGTATGCAATAAAGATCCCGGGTATTCTAGTGACTTTTTCCTTTCTCTGGGCTGCGTCCCCTTTGAGTAGTGGCAATGTTGGTGGCGGCGGCGGTGAGGCTGCTGACGATGAGGACTACGATGATGACGAGCGTTAAAAACCAACTTGGGGTTTTAACAGGAAAAGGCAATGTAACGTACAACCTAGTTAGACGCGTAGAAGTGAAAGGAATCATCGTTATTTTTTACTCGACATCTTTCCCCAGAGTAGAAAACTCGTTGCAAAAGGTAAATTTACAGTAGCGGGTTTGGTGTTGTTATTGTTTACTCGTTTTTTTCTCATGTCATCCATCTCACCCGTGATTGTTGATGTTTACGGCATGTAGAATCAAGCAAGTGTATCTGTTGTTGTTATTATGTTAGGTAGGATACAGGTCTCTGTAAAACGTGCGTTCATGTCATGTAACTGTTGTATAGCTGATTTTCGTGTCTGTACTTAGAAGATAGTGGAATGTATAAATATGATAATTTAAATTCGAGTTCGCATGAGAACCCTGCGCTCCTTGTTCACAATAAATGTAAACAGTGTCACGTCACGCGTTTCTCATCTTCTTGACTGACGTAAAGCCCATGTTTCCTGTCGTACTTGTTTCCGCAATACACACAAGCACACGAACGACATGCAGTCTGCTTGTGGTCTGATACTTGACAGAACCACAGGCACACAAAAATATCGTCACTGGAACAGCTTTTCAGTGTCAATCAACAACCACATGTATAGTTAAGGTTGTACACGGATAATTGAGATGCTGATAAGATCAGAAATGATTTTCCATCGCCTCTTTTGTTTCCCATAGTACGAAATTACTCACTTTGATACGAAATCACGAGGGACGTGTACAAAATTGAAAGTCGTAATAGGTGGTCTATAGACATTGATAACTTTAGACATTTAGTGTGATACCTGGAGTGACAGGATAAGCCATTTGATTATGTTCAATGATGAAAAGGATAAGTATAATATTATGAAATGTAGGAAGAACAAAGGAAGCAGGTTAAAGTGGTTGACGTCAGAAACGTCGGCCATGATCGTCGTAGTATTTACTTGATAACGTCAATTACACCATTTGCAAGCCACTTTTACTATGCTTGCAATAAAATGCAAACAAGGAAATGAGAATAAATAAACTATGTAAACTATAAAATAGTCAGGGATAAAATGGAAACCTGAACATCACCATCATCAAGTTTGTGTTTGAAAAGAATTTTCTGCAGACGATGAAAAATTGTACCGCATCCACATAAAAGCAAATATGAAGGATTACATACACAACTGTCAGGTTTGAAACTTTCATCGGTTGTAGCAACCAGAATTTTGTGAGCTAACAGATGGTCATCACTAGAAATGATCCAGTTTTCAATTCATTTTTAAAATACGCAATAAAAAATTCCCATCCAAAAAGGACTATACTGGCCTTTGGGCACTCCAGGCCCTCAAAAAAAAATTTACCGGTTTTATGCGGCTTACCGATGAATGAATTGTAATAGAATTCTGTTTCCAATATGTATGCCAAATTTAATTGGCATAGGTTACTTGAAAACGATCTATAGGTTTCTTATAAAATTGCGTTACAAGCGTAGAGACAGACAGACAAACCGAAATTAATAAATATCGCCCGCTACTTAATAAAGTTAGCCTTGCTGTCTAAAGAACATACCACTCATTCATTTCATTCTTTCATATTACGATTCATCTGCAGCAAGACGACCATCAAGGAAACTCGGGTACTATGTTAAAAGTATTTAAAGAGAACAATGAAATCGGTTATTTGTTTTGAGCTCGTATATCTATAGTGAAAGTCGTAAAAATAAAAATAACATGATTGATAGTCGTACCAGTTTGTTAGTTAGTTAGTAGCAGTAACCAGCATGGAGATGATCACAAGGGATGATGATGATGTAAGGTACGTTCTGGATGGAATATGAATTCTTCCTTTGCATATCTTGCTCCTTCCAGCATCGGAATCGAAATCCTCCTCTGTGTCCATATAATATAATCCTTAAGTATAAACCATTAAATTGTAGCATAAATGCATTTTATTATTATTGCCGCTGTGCTGTTCTTCAACTTGTATTACTTCCCTCACCACTCGGAAAACAACTGCCTCAACTCCTGCGAAGAAAGCAGTACATAAAACTAACATTTAAAATTCAAAGCAGAGATATCCATACCATTCTTCGCATTTATTTCCATTATCATCAGCTCAGCGTTACTACCACCCTCCACTACTGCCGTCATCAGCAGTACTAGTAGTAGCATCATCCTCATCACCATGTTCGGCAAGGGTAATGTTATAAAAGAATGAAATGGTTTTGTTTATGTGAGAAAAGGGAAATGTTAAGAATTTTATTTGACTTTATCTTTTGCTGTTTTGTTTATGCCAGTGATGCCTTTGCTCTACTATTACTGTTTTTCCACGCTCTCTTGTTCCTTTGGAATGTAACACTAATGTTAAAACAACAATTACATATTATACCTATAACACATACGCAGCTATAAAACATATTAGTTATAGACCGGAAATATGTCAGTAGTAATAGTAGTTCGTCTATCTCAGGTTGGGACTGATGTTGATGATGAGGAGGAAAGCGCCGTTAAAAATGTATGTGTTTTATGACGAGAGTGAAAGCAAAACAAGAGAGCTTCTCGCTTTTCCTCCAATTTTTCTTAAGCTGCTCTCACAAGCGTTTCCTTTGGGAAATGTAAAGAAATGAGCTCATGTTTGTAAGGTATTTTTCGTGACGGAAAGGTTACGTCAAATTTTTCCTGGATTATTTTCTACTCTTATGTGAATTTGTATGTTGGAATGGGAAGCTATTTGATTTAAATGGCTGTGTACATAATGCTTTTTGCTGTTTCTCTCGACGGACACATCTGGAAAATCTAATGTTCTTTGTAGGATTCCAGTGGCTACACCTGATTGTGTGCAAGTTGTGATTGAAGTGGGGAAGAAAGTGAAAAGTTTTCCCATTCCCATCCCCATTTTTGTTTATCATTTCCGTAGTTTCACTTACTTATCTAGTTAGGTATAAAAGTTCAGCTTGCTGTGAAATTTAAACGGTTAATTTGATTCACCATCATTATCATCATCCTCTTCCTGTTCTTCTTAGTCACTATCCGCTGTGGCGAGTAAAAAGTAAATGAAGGGAGAAAGTCGAAATACAACGAAACTGGAGTAATAATGGTAATAAAAGTAATTCCACTGGAGACAAAAAGCACGAAAGTTTATCGTAGTATAAAATTGTAGCAGTAGAAGAAGTGGTTGTGTTACGGCTCGGATTGAACAATATCTGCGTTTGGCGTGTACACTTGAAGAACGAAAATATTTATTTTGATTGTTCTCTGCATTTTCCCGTCTTCCTTAAATGGAAATTATGCCATGGGGCAGGGAATGAAGATTAGCGTCATTTTGCGAACAACTTTTGCCGCATTTTTCCACTGCATGTAACCTACCCTCCGTATACATTATTTTTCTTTCTTGTACCATGACAGGATTTCGTGTGTCGGAAAACCTCAGAAACTCAATTGCATTTAAGGCGTAGTAACAGTTTATTCTAAACGAAACCCAGAAACTAGAGCGTGATCGCCAATTAAAGACAAAACTAGTATTGGTTTCTCCTTAGGATCATATTTTAGCGCAAGTTCCTTCATACCAAGTTTATCCGCTTTCCCGTCATTTATTTTTCCAAAGCTATCTGCAAATTCGTGTACGAATTTACTTTAGCCGTATTCCATATGTGGGAAAGTTGGAAATGATTACAGTGGGCAGAGTGCAAATAAGGAATTCATGGAAAGGGAGTAAGGGATGGAGACAAAAAGTAAACAGTTTCAACCAATTATACAAATACCGTTGACCGTAGTATACAATCCAACTAATAATGTTACTGAATCCGTTACATGTTTGAGTCCTTTTAAAGCTATTTAGGCTAATTAAATATGTACAAACCGAGGGATTGATGGGACTTGGATTACTGATGGAAATCGGAATAAATGCGGTAGCATCTATATTTAGAAAAAAATCGTATCACCTATTTACTTTGTACCATGCCAGTTTTGGTACTAGTTGTAATGCTGGTGAGGTCGAGAGAGCTCAGAAAAATAATGGAACGAGCTTTTACCCGTGGGAAACATACATGATGATACTGAAAATCTGACTTTTGTCCAATTGAAGCTGTTTTTGCTCAAAGTGGAAAAGGTAAATAAATTGTACACGTGAAATAAAGGAAACATGAAACAAAATAAGAAAGTTTTGTTCGCTTTTTCAGTAATAAGAGCAAACCGACTAGGTAAACCCCAAATGAGCTTCTTCGTGGTTGGATGAGAACTCTCTTGGAAATTCGTTCGTGTTAAATTATTCACAGGCTTACACACAAACGCTCATAGACCTTTAGTCATGGGGTTTTGTGGGCCTGTAAGCTGATAGTCTTTACATAAATCGACCCATGTCCAGTGGAAAGGATGAATATAGGGCTTTTTACCTGTTGTTGCAAAAGAGGATGCCCTGTTCTTTAATAAATATTTAATTCATTCATTCCGTTCACCATTCATTTTACATCAACATTTATACACTTTAGTAAAGATTCTGCAAATAAAGTTTAATACTTTGAACTTTAAGCTGGACCGTTTACTTTCAGAACGAATTCCCAGTGGAAATTTTATATATTTTGAAATGGTGAATGGTTAGCGAGACACATTACGTTTCATGCCAATGGTTGGTTTGATGTCCACAGAAAACATAATTAAATAATATAAAAAAATCGGACAAATGCCAGCTTGTTTTCTTTCTTTTTCCATACCGGTTGACTGTTTGACACAACTTCTGTATTCTGTAAATAGAAGCCATCCTTTATTCCTACGTCACCATTTTAATTCAAGAGCTATGAGTTTCGCGCTAAATTATATATTTGTAAGGTGTAATAAAATATTAACTATTAGCAGTTTTATCAGATTGTCCAGGGAAGGTTGTTGCGAAAAGGCTTGGAGTGATTTCAACACGTTTTTGTATACTAGAACTGGAGGCAATTAAATCGGTGGGGAAAAGGCGTCAAGGATACTCCAGGGGAGCTCAGTATATAGTGTCCGATAGGCTCCTTTATTAATAGGACTCAATTTAAGACTCTATTGTGTAGCATGTTGTTATAAAGACTGTTGATATGTAGTTAGCCTGTAAGCTATAGGCCCCTTTGTGGGATGAAACTGTCAGAGAAAGACAATGCACAAGTAAGTATTGTGCCTGCGAGACTGACATGGCAATTTATTTTGTCAATTAGTCCATACAGCTACAAGTAAGTATACAGTTTATATATACTAGCTAAGTTACATTGTAAACTTCCAGGAACAGAATTCAAAGACAAAAATAAAGAAGCTGCTCACGCACTAATAAAGTAGCGAAACAAACAGACTGTTGAAATTTGCAAACAAAGTTGACATTCAACACAGTTTTGGTAAATAGGAAGGGAGACGGGATTTGTTTATAATATTTTTTAATAAATAAAGTACATAAACTCATGATTTCACAAGTTTATCAGGACACTGGAGTATCTAGAGAGAATCATATTGGTTCTCTTGCAGCAACTAAAACTCGTTCAAACTGTTTCTCTCCAGTTCAAAGCGAACACACAATAACCTGCAGTTGCAAGTGTCGCAACTGCTCACTGGGAAAACCGGGTCGATGACGAGGATTGAAAAATGGAAAATGAAATGCTTGTTTTCAATATAATGTCTGGCATCCCTATTAAAACAATTCCGTCTGGTGACACAAATCCCGTTGTTTTTAATAGAGAAAATATGTGAGAGAAAGTTCTACATGTATTTACTGTTATGCCGATAACACTCAATGCAGCGCAATGATTTTTACAGCAAGTGCACCCTGGTTGATGATAGAAAAACGCTTTACGACATTTTCATAAGAAGGGAAATTTATTGTAGCTAATTCCAATTTCAATAGATTTGTTTTGTAACATTTCTCACTCTAAAACTTTTAAGACTGAATGGAGCGATGGCAATAATGCTAGTATGTATGTATTTTGGGGTAGAGCCCTCTCGAAGTGGCTCTGCTATGGAACTCAATTCATTGAGTTATTATAGACTGCCCCCGTTACATCTCGCTTTTT
>JAHZMV010005660.1:0-13866 GCA_027743765.1 Coecobrya sp. COE2
GTTATTGAAGTCTCCAAAGTTATCATGCTGGTAAAATTCTTCGAAACCACCGGACCCTGGACCACCAGGACCTCCGGGGGGTGGTCCACCAACATCTGCAGCGTTTTCAGTCATTTACTTAATTAAAATTTCCTGATACAACTCGCAAATATAACGTGTTTGTCTCTCCCCTCTTTAAAATATACAGTCGGCTCCTTGATGCCGTGTCATTATTAAACGCGTCACACCAATTAATTCCACAACTAATTCAGGTTTTGAAACCAGTCTTTAAAAAACGGAGCAAACAATTGTCCGTGACCACCAGCAAAGCCCCCAGAGTAACTGCTTTAATTACTCTCAGTAGATAAATACAACAAAACTGGATATTACTATCACTTTAAATGCTACCACCAAGTTAATGGAAAAAAGTCATTTTTTTCAGTTGATTTCAAGACGCCTTGTTTTATCAGTTCTCCCACAGAATCGTGTACGCATGCGGACGCGCTTATAAAATGGTTAATTTTAAAGATCCAAATGCTTTCTTTGATATAATGATAATTATATATATCCGCGCAGTTTAGGATCCCGCGGTGGCCGGCACCAAACTTTCAACCTTAAAGGGCTGAAAATGTGCACATGGTTCCTTTTTAATTTTGCAAATTGACCAAACCCATTCCACCAACTCTTTAGAAAAGAGTAGTAGTGATTGAAAACATAATTATAATTGTCATCATACCTTAGTTAGCGATGCCCTGTCTATAATTACGGACTAACAAACGCTTGTGCCAAAGCCTTTTCAAATTCAGCAGCATCTCGCACCTCAAATCCCAACCGGAAACATTATTTCCCGGAAGTCAAACCAACTTTATTAACTCCCACCAAAATCCCCACTTACTCACATTAAACTAATTAACAAAACCTAATTAAACTTTCTCCACATTCATCTTTTTATTCTCCAGAAAATCAACTTCACTTTAAACCAACTTAAAAATATTATCAAAGAAAATGTCAACAGTGTCTTTCCACAAAATAAACTTACATTGCCTTCCTCAAGGTAATTAATTATCCTCAAAAAAAATTGTCAACTTAATTAACTATTATATTTAAATGATCAAGTCAAAATAAAGCATTATTTTTTTGTCAGCGTAAACAGAGCAGCTTATAAAATGGATAGGACAGGTTTGCCGCATCTGAATCCGCTCTCACACTGCCTGCATCACTCTACTAAGCCATTACACTGCAGCCCAGCCAATCTGCTCGCATTGGACGCATACGCTCTGGGTATGTAGAGCGTGTCAGATTATAAGCTCACGAGGAACAAGAATGGCCACAGATGCCACTACTACACACTTTGCGTCCCTCTCCAACATGAGGAGGTTTTTGCAGGAGATGGGTTGTATGAGACTTTAAAACTTTAATTGTTGGAACAGTTAACTAAATTGCAGTACTGGCAAAATAATGGTTGCTGATGATCTTTTTGCAGATAGAATGACACTTTAAATGATATGCATTGAGATGACAAGCAATTTGATAAATCTAGCGTAATTTACTAATCTTTTTACCTGCTTTACATTAATAATTATCTTTTTTAGCTTTATGTGGGAATAGGAACAATTTTTAATTGATATTTTGTAGGTAGAATTTAAGCAAGTTGTGTTTGAACATACCTTCTTCGTCGGCGTCGTCGTCGTGGATTGAAAATATCAGCGTTAGTTGGCCTTTTACGTAAGTGTAATAAAAGGTTTTTTCAGTGAGAGGGTCAAAAATGGGTATGAAATTCATTATTCAATGCACAATTGTTGGACTATCATTTTGTATTTTTTTAGGTGACAATAAATAGAATCAACCAGAAGCACAACTAATGTAACCAATTATCAGTTTCAACATTAACTATTTCATTAAGATTATTAACTATTGCTTAAAACAATTTCGTATTTTCTTTTCTCTACCCTTTTGCGTATATTATTTCATTCAATTGTTCATCGTCAAGTCATCATTTTATCGGTGTTCAGGTTAAGCATTCTATAAAAAAAGTAAATCATCAATTTAATTGTAATTAAGTTGCATAGAAGCCATCCACTCCCCTCCTTATAGGGGAGTGTGCGTTAGAGTGAGGCGTTAGCCCAAAAAAATGCGCGTCGTCCTCCCCCCCCCCTTAGTCTACACAACAAGCGCTCTTGCTACATGTATGAGAGGTGCTCCAATTCTCCATCCACCACCACACATTCTCTGGTTGCTTGGATGAGAAGCGGAGAACAAAAGAATGATTCATTCTCACTAGCAAGCTGGTAGAATGGGTGGATAAAAAAGTTTGTTTTTGTTTACTCTTCTTTCTTTTCTGCTTATCACTCTCTGATAACCTATCTCTCCGAGTTGGTGGGAGGAAGGAGTCACTTCATTACCTTCACCTGAACACATTGTCATTAGCCAGCTGACGTAATTTTTTAAAGTTTAATTGCTCTTTGGTAAGTGTGATTTTTTATTATTTATTAATGATGTTGCTGAGCAGATTTAATTGGGGTTTTAAATATTGAAGGTTTTATGTTGTGTGTTATGAAGTGTTGGTTAACTGCTCAATTTGTGGGATTTGTAGGTTTGATGGGGTAGTGGTTTGTTGAGCAATTAAGGATTTTGTGGGTGGCTTGTCAGCTGTTTGAATAAGCAGTTTATTACGTAATAAACTGCTTTGGAGTGGGGGAGGGTTAGAGTGGGGTGGTTTTTGATTGTTCGTTTAATTATGGCGAGTTAAATGTGTGCTGTTGAGGTGTTCTAAAGTTTTGAGGTTTTTTGGGTAGTAGATAATGTTATTATTTGTTTGGTTGTAATTTATGGTAATTGATTTAAAAAGTTAGGATGGGATTGATTGGTGGTTAATTAAGGTTGTCTTGAATGTGTGCGATGTTTAAATTGGAAGTGCTTTTGTTTTGAGCAGAAATATTTGACACTGATGCCCTTGACCTTGGACTTAGTCGTAAGTGATTTGTTATAACTGGATCCAGCTGTAAAGTTGCATTGTGGATTGGAATAAAAGGAGATTATTCGTGACCCAAATCACCATTCATCATGGAGGATGTTAAAGTTGAGCCATTAAGGTCATTGGATGACTTTCTGTTAAATTCTGCTCGGTTTCAAGTACCAAATTTTGCGGATTTAGACAAATGGGCTCGCCGAGTCAAGGGAAATTTGGTTTATTACCAAACCAACTATTTTCTGATGGCGATAATAATGTTTCTCATTGTTGGGTAAGCACTTTTATCCCTTGCCTTAGTTACTCTGGTGGCATTATTATCTAAGTCAGTGAGGTTTTAAAGTTAATTTTAATTTTTCTACTAATTATCAGGATCATGCATCCAGCCCAAATGTTACTCGGAATGATGTGTGTTGCAGTCGAGTTTGCAGGATACAATTATTTGTCAAGAAACCAACGATTCATTGCTGATATAAAACGGGACTACCCACTTATCTGTCTGATTGTTGTCTTTGTCTGTGGCTACTCCGTGATCTCTTTGCTCGGCTCTGTCATGGTGTTCATGTTCGGCGTACTTCTTCCAATAACTGGTATGAAAAATATTCTTATTCCTGTGAAGCTTTACCTACGAATACTTGCTTGACCCTGCATTACAATTACATTGCTACTTACACTAATTTATTTATATTTCATTTAATTCTGTAGGTGTTTTCATTCACTCATCCTTGCGCCTTCGGAACACAAAGAATAAGATTGCAAGCATCAAGGAGCAACTGAGCTTCACAAAATCGCCTATGAGTATCCTGCTGGAGGAGTTGGGAATGAAGTTCGAAGGATTTGATGACTGACTAGCTGGAAGGAACACAAGATTGGCACAAAGGCAGCAGCAGCAGCAGCATAATCGTAATAATACTGTTGATGAGGTACTCAGATTAGATGAACTGGTGTTGAAATTGAAAGAATGGATTTCTAATTACTTTTCTCAAAAAACCAAACCTGATAGATTAAAACAATAATACGTTTCTTTGTAAATGATATGCATAACTATATATTACTTGAAATCTTTCAGATATATCTTTACTCTGTATTATGATTAGTGTTCATACAACTTCCTTATGAATTGTCATGACGTTGTACAAGTTATCAAATTCATTCTAATCAGACAGGTGTATTGAGAGATATCAAATACTGTACCGGTAGCCTTATTGATAGTCAGTTGGCTTATAATTTGTTCAAATGAAATTTTTGAAACACAACAAGACTTGAGTTAACTACGTACTTGAAGTATTTAATTTAATTGTGATCGTATCTCACAAACATAAATAATGTGGGTAAATCTTTAGTCAAGTTGAAACGAAAAGAATGGTTGTAAATATGAATTGTTGTTGTATATCTTGATTATAGTGGTCTCAATGTCTGTAATTTAGATCACCTTTGGTGTATGTTGTTCTGTCTAAATCGAATATCAAATTTGTATATGCATTTCATATTAATGCATAGTATTTAGTTAGGCGTATTTTAGCTATTTACAGCTTATGTTAATCTAGTAACAACAATCTGACCTTAAATACTACCAAAACCTCACTACAAACTTTTCCTTAGTTTCAAAGTATCTGGTTCTAGCGTAAGATTTACTTTACGAAAGTCCTTTGATCCGAAAAATGAATTGTGCAAGCTACCATCATCTCTTTATTCTAGTGTTACCATTCTTATATATCTCATTAATACTAATCATTATGGAGGAGTGTTAAATCTATATATGTTCAATAATACTGTAAACATCTCTGGATTTCTATACCTAAACGCATGATTTTTCAGCATCATTAGACATTAGGCTCGCTGGCAACTTGCTAAAGTGAAACCCAACTAAAGTGAAAGCTTGACATTGTATTCACACTTGCATGTGGTCACATTTTTAACAAAATTGCAACAACGGTCTATTTTTTATAGAAAACTGAAATACAGCAGCAGCAAAACGCTCAACGCATATTCAATTATGCATTACTATAATAATAGGAATGCATGCAGGTAAAAGTAAATGTTTTCACAAACAACTTTCAGGGAGCGTTGCATCACGTATGCTTGTGAAATAATTTTGTACAGAAAACAAACGCTTGGTATCTCAAGTCAAAAAATTTTCTAATTCAACCATGTCAACTTTCGGGTTTCTTACTACCCGACCCATCCGTTTGAGGAGGCACCCTCACTTAAAAATAGAGCTTGTATGTGACATTGTCAACATGCATAATGTTGTCCCTTCTGCAAAAAGGGTTTTTGTTCTAAAAATAACCCTTGTATAAAACGTATCAAGTGTGTACCATGAACTTGAGTTTTGAATACCAAGGTAACGACCCACACACACAGGAGGCCCTTTTCTAAAAGGGCTGACAGCAGCAGCAGAGATAAGCTATAGCATCAATTATTATTATTACAAGTACCTATTTTGAGTAACACTGAAGAGCGACTATTGTCACAGAGAATATTTACTTAAATGTGTGTATATAAAGGTATAAAAGTAAAAATAGGTAAATAATATTATTTGATATTAATAGCCATAACGACCGCATCTTTGAGTACATTTGCAACTACACGCAACCTGTTACACCGACTTTGTGTAAATCCAGAAAATGAAAGCTTGTGTGACAAAACTGCGCGATGCGATGACCAACACTTACCCAAAATGTACGTGAGTACACCGTCTGGGCCAATTGACATTAACCACTTGCTACAAAGTAGTACGCTATATGTATGTGATTTACCTACTTTTAACGCTGACCCATTCACTGCTAATGAGAAAATAAAGATATTATATAGATGTGAGCAGGTATATCCACTCATATAACATTACAATAAACACCAACTGTAAATAATATCTGTATCACTGTAGCGGTTTTTCCTGACACATGCATAATGGTTTTCGGCGATGACTTTCTTTCATTCTTCAATATATTCTTTTTTCCCTACTTCTGTCCGACTTTGTTGCACACACTCACACGCTTGAGTGAAGACAACTAGCAAAAGATTCATTTCTTCGGCTTCTCTACACTATATAGTCTCCATAGACGCCTGTTTTAATCATAGTTGCACATTACAGCGAAAAATGCGTGCAAACTGGCCGCCAACGTTTCCAAAGGTTACTTAAACATGAAGCGTTGAGTAAAAAGGGTTCATTAATAAAAAGAAAATTAGGCAGGACGGTAGCTAGGTGTGTCGTTATAAGGCTTCTACAGTAGTAGCTTGTATAGCATAACTCAATTATTCATAGGACACTGTGCTTCATTAAACTTTTAGCTTGGAAACTTTAGTAAAGGAAATTGTAAAAAAAATGAAGGCCAGCAGCAGCAGAGTGAACGTGTTTCCTAAATGGGTGCATTACTTGCTTTCCACGTTTTTCCTTCATACATGCTTTATAATGGCAAATGGACTTGATAAGTCTATGAATTTCCAAGATTTGGAAAGCAATCCGTTGATAAGGACCCTACCCGTTTTATATGATTCTTCCAGTATTGATGGCCATCTTCAGACAGAGTTGGCCAAGTCAGTGTTTCTCTTTACGAAAATTTTAGACATGGGAAATTTCAAACCGTTGTTTGTTGACTTGTCCAGTTTCAAATTTGGGAATAAACGCCAGTCCATGGAAGAGTGTAGCAGAAATTTGATTGCCAATAAGCTAAACGTTGTAATAAGTTTATGGGGAGGAGAGGAACTCACAAAATTTGCAGAGGTTTATGATAACATTCTTGAAGAAAATGGAAGTGAAAATCGGGAAAACTTAGCGATTTACACTCCGCGTTCCTATACGTCCCTTTGGAAGTCTCCTCATTCCGTTGTAATCAAGTCGTTACAAATGAGTGAAGAGGCACGAGCAACGGCGTTGTTAAACAGAGTGGGCAAAGTTGGTGTCAAAACCCTGATCCCAGTTTTGGACGGTGACAGTGCAGTCGAGTTTGAGCTACTCAAGTCATACTTCAAGATTGGCAATGAGAAAAAATTGAAGATCAAGTTCACCAAGCCAATTTTGCTCAGTAGTAGTGCCCATGGTGACCACCTTAAGGAGATTCTTCAGGAGCATGTGGGTTTCAATGAGAACCGTTTAAGGGTCCATCAGGACTTCAATGAGTCTATAACGGAAAGGAGCCACACAGGGACTACCTTAAAACCTGGGATTTTATTGTTAGCAAGGAACGCAAGCAACGTGGCCATGAAAATTGCTGCTGAAAAGAAGCATCTTTTGTTGAACTGGTTTAGCCCAAACATTCTCGAATTTGAGGAATGGGCATATAAACAGCAGCAAAGTTTAAGCAATAACAATGACGACAGTCAGGATGAAGTTAACCCGGTGACTTACTTTGCAGCGGCTCAGAATAATAATGCCGGAGAACAGAAGAGTTCATTACCAGGAACCGCACCTAATAATAGTTTCTTTGGATTGTACACAGTCAACTTTGTTGGCTCAAAAGGTTGGGATAATCCAACCAGAAGGCAAATACTCAGGGAGCTAGCAACCACCACAGGTATTATCTTGTTTTGTTAGTAATTAATATATATTACATTATTATGCGAAGATAGATTTGCATTTTACCTGTTTTGCAAGTCATACAGTTTTGCAGAAAAATATTATGAATTAAAAAATATTCATGGAGATGACCTTTGAACATAAAGTTAAAGTTAAAAAGTCAAGTAAATATGCATGGGTGATTTAGGTATATCTTAGAAGGCTGGTAAGGCCCTTTCATTCATATAGTTACGAACAATAAAGATAACATAATTGAAGAAATGCAGGTAAAAAGTGTAATTCTCACAATGCCCCCAATGAACTTATCTCTATTTTCCTTGCACCTTTGCTGAATGACAAGGACTTTTGCATGTAACTAACAAGTAGGTAATGTTTTATACTTGTTTTTGTGATCATTATTGATGATGAGCATTAGAAATTGAGGAAGATGTTGGAACGTGCCATTTGTAATGCTTGTAATTGTTACAACGGTCTCAACTACTTTGCAATATCATTAGTAAAACAATTAACGCCAAACTGTGACGCATGACGTGGTAAGTTAGCTGGTGGCAAAGTAAACAGAAGACACAAACATACAAGTAACATCATTATTTCACGATGTGTGGCGTATTTTTAACCAGATCAGACATGATATGGTGAACTAGCTAACGATGCGTAACAGTTCTTAAAACGGTGCTCATTCAATATTGTTATGGTTATTCAATTTATATAAGTAATGCAAAGCTATGTGCATGACGAATTTTTATGAAGTGGAGATAGTCAAAGTAAAATAATATTTTGGTCGGACGCGTTTGAAAATGAAATTTCATACAAAAGTAGCCCACGAGCATACAGCGTTTAACCTGACATTTTCTCTGCCTTGTTTAAAAAAACCCCGAAAAGAGCCCAATGAAATTTTTAGGCTACTACTTGATGTCATGCTAAATATTAAATTAAGTATTAACCTTAATTTTTATAGATGCGTCCCCTAAAATCCTGCTTGGAGTGTTGACCTATGATGCGGTTTCATTGGCAATTGATGATGCAAGAAATACACTCAAGCTTCCCGTAAGAGGCCTGTCTGGCTTAATTGAATTCTCGAAATCAGGATTTCGCCAGGATGGAACCTACTTGGGAACCTCATTGGTTCCTAAAACTGTCGCGTCCAATGCTACTCTATTACAACCTTCAACTTGGATTTTGGAAGATATCATTTCATTAAAGGAAAAGGGGAACCATGGACCCCAGATATCAGATTATGATGTGGCAACGTCATCAATCCTAACAAAGAATGAACTACTTCATATTGCTAATTCTACAAGTCATCAAGTCAAATGCAATGAACATTTAATGAAGGTGGTTGTTCATGATCCTTTCACTCAAATGCCTCACAGTTACTTTTTCACACCAGAAAATCTACCAGAAACCATGGTTGTACCAAACCATCAAGGATTTGGAATTACTTTTACTTGTACACATTCTCCCGTTTGGAACTCCATTAAGCATGAAAATAGTCAAGAGGAAAAGCAAGAGTCGACTCTCAGTCTGGCTTGTACACCAAGCCCCAGAATGAGTCAGCCAATTAATTGTTTCAGATCCCATGTTGCAACAAGACAAAAACGAGACACTAATGATCGTAGTAGAGCAGTACCAAATGTTCAGTACCAATACAGTTTTGCAAATAATGATCCATGGAAAGATGATTCCACAAATCAGTACTATTACCATCCTCAGAATATTGGAAACAGAGATTATCAAATTGAGTCTACCTATGGACCACCTTCGTAAGTACATTAATGAAGCAATGCAAATGAATCTCGGTTACTCTGCGAAAATACCTAAGACACTTTTTCAACCCTATTTTCATTATTTGCAGTCGTACTGATGTACCTATTGCTGAAGAACCACACACACCAGCACCTCCACCACCTCCTGCGTCAAAACTTCCCGAATTGCGTCAAATTCTGAAAGCAGCCAAACCCTTTGTTGGCTCATGTATTGGATCTACTACAGGTTGCGCCATGTGCGTCTTGGTACTTGGAAGACTGCCCTTAGGAACTGCACCGCCAGCATGTACAGGGCCCTGTTTTGTGGGAACATTTGGCAGTTGTGGCTCATTGCTTGGTAGGGTGTTTTCAGAAACAACTGTTATATGCACCGAACTTTTCAAGCAAGGAATGCTCGATGTGGAAACATTTGTTGCTGACGCTGAATTTGGAAAATTTTTGGCTGAAACATCTCCGTACACAATGCAGGTAATGTTTTTGAAAACATGAATATTTACAGAATTATATGAAAATATGAAGTGAAGCAAAAGTAGAAGGATGTAAGGAATTTTAGAGAAAATATTTATTTTTTACCATCATTCTTGATCAATTTCGGTTTTGAATTTCATTGCTATGAATCCATGTCAGTAATCAAAAGCAAACAAGGAAAAAACGGTAAATATTTTTTTATCATCTTGTTCGAGAAAGACAGAAGAATAACAAAAATATGAAAAGCATAGTTTTCAATTTTATAAATATATATAAATTATGTTTTCCACTATTTACCACATTCGATTATGAAACTTTAACAGTAAAAACAACTCTACATTTAAAAAATCATTCCTAAGATCTAGATACACTTTGGTCGTTAGGAAACACTATTAGGTACAATCTTTTACGGGTAAATTTCGAGATTATATCTTTTTCCTTTAATGCGCATTCGATTAGAATCAACTATTATATTGAAACAGGATTATTATATACAAAAATTTTGACATTTATTTTGTCGCTATAACTAGCTTTATTGATATCACACACAATTTGTTGCTATAAGTAATGTAAAAAATGGTTGAAATGTTTCTTTCAGGGTTATACGTTACTGGCAACGCCTCTTGTTGAAGTAATGAAATCCTCCAAGTTAGTAACGAACATTGTGGCCACGTTTGCGACGCCTTGGGCCCACCACATGAAGTATCTTTTAGGTCGTACTAATGAAACTAATTTACTTGGAAGTACAATTCATTTACTTGGATATCCTATGTGTAATCTTATTGGACGTTTATACTTTGGATTTAACAGTTTAAGAAACTTTTATGTTCCTACCATAATATTACTTATTTCTACACTAGTACCATATTTGTTAACAATTATTTTGATTATAATACTTTCTGCAAATCTTAGGCATACGACTTCTTCACATTCGATAAATATGTTTGAACGTATTTTAAATTTTTATACAATTACAAGTAGATCTAAACAACTGCTTGAGAAAGGAGTGAGTTATTTTAAGGCCATTGGAAGCAGAACGTAGTACACAAAAACCATGATAGTACAGACACCTAAACCAATATAGCACGTAAATCTTCTACCCGTCAGACCGCGTGTTCTTCCAATGTTTCTCAATCGCCCAGATGTGCCACCAAGTCTCATCGTTCCAGATTCCATATCATCACTCATCCCATCCAGTAAAGGTAGATGGCCCTTGGCCTCAGCGTCCAAATCAATCGCCAACTGTAATACAAGTGAGGAAAGTAATTAAAACTATGAAAACTCGTATGCATGTTTATTATTCACAATCAGTTCATGACCTATAACTTTATATCCTAATCAGAGGTATGTTTACTAGTTTCATTTATTTTAGCCATTGTTATTTATAATGTTCCTGACCAATAATATGATATATTTATAATATTCCCCATATTTATTTATTTATGAGTTTATATTTAGGTAAAAGTTGAAGAATAACTCTACTGATCAGATACTAACAATTCTACTGCTATATAATATTTCCTTGAGAGCAACAATATTGGAAATTCATTACCCATTACTTAACCACCTACTAACAAGAACTCTTTAATAATTTGTGTCCTTTATCATCAATTTAAACATATTCTAACAATATAAACCCCAAATCAGACATTAAGTGCTTTATTCGTACTCAAGAGAGAAACGAGCAAGCCTTTTTCTTGGAAAATTCAATAGAAGTAAAAGAATTTCGGAGAGAGGAACAGGATTTTGGGATTTAACCGGTGCTTCTTTTAGATCTCAAATAAATTTGTCACTGTACTGTACTCCTCCGAAATCTTTTATCCGATTGTATAAACCGATGATAAAGGAGCTCGACAAAAATTACACACCTTTTATAACTGTCACGGTTTCAAAACATTGTCTATAATTTCATTTGCCAAAATTTTCAGATCCTAACTGCCCTAACATTATTTATTTATTTATTTATTATTATGTACTTATAGATTTAAGTGTTCGGATTAGATACATACATGTATCAAGTAATAAGTTGATGTGCTATCTATTTAAAAGGTTTTGGGTTTTTGTACTTTAAGTTTAGTAAGCTATGTAATGTCAAATATATCTAAAAAAAGGTGCTACCATTAATTAATTTATCAGCAAACTTAAAAAGTAAAATAAAGACACAATATAAACAACTTTTAAAAATCCTCACTCTAAACTATAGCAATCACTTAATAATAAACGTCAATTCTAGACGCATATAAAATTACTGAAAGTAGCAATCATTCTACACGGAACAATATAACACCTAATTATAATTTTGCCTTCATACGCCAGTTTACAGATTAAAAACTAGCACCAATAATAGCTTATTTAAAACAAAACGTAAATAAACTACTAGCATCCACTTACATTTTTTAACTGTCCAACCTTCATCGATAGTTTTTCTGCCATCGATTGGTTCATTGCATCCATATGTTCCTCCTCTGAAAAATCAAAAAAAAAATCTTCTTAATCCAAACTTAATGAATACTCTCTCCCAATACAACAATTAATTAATCTTCATTAAACACCAATATTCCTTAAATTTGAATCCCTTACCAGATCTCACAATTTGCCCGTTTCTGTTACCCCGTGAACCCATTTTCGTTTCTCCTTCTAAAAACCAACAAAAACAAACCAATCCTCAAAATCCAAACAATTATACATGATCCATACACAACAAACTAAAATAAAAACTTAAATCATCTTTATTCTCCATTCTTACCTTCACCACTTAATAATTAACTCCAAATAAACAATAATATTATGACAGGTCCTGCGTCACTTTATGGAACCTCCCACAAACCTCTTGAAAAATCCCCAACTTGCTTGCTTGATTTCCTCCTCACTTAAAACTCCACCAATTAAACACCTATCACAAAAATTAAATTGTCTAAATTAAACCAACATCACTTAACTCAAAAACTCTCCAATTTAAGCCGCTCTCTCTCTCTACCGCCGCAAACATTTACACCAAAAAACTATCCATATTTTCACTATTTTTTATAAAAAGCAATCTCCCTGTCAATCACAAACAGTTAGTTAAAATAATTAAACTTGCACAACTCATCATGAAAAAAACACTTTCGATCATCTGCTCGCTTCTGTCACACAAACAACTACACTAATTCCACGTACAAAAGACGTCTGATCACAAAAAACCCTGTCATCTGCCGACTCGTTTGGCTCACGAGTCTTGAAATCCTGCTGGTGGATGGCGCAGCGCTGATTCTGCTAGCTACCTATCTAGAAGACGCTGACACTGTTGCAGCGCCTACTGGGTTTTACAGCTTTAAGCTATTTATTTCATTGCGTTTAATTGTGAAGCCTTTTAAATTCTACTTACTTACTCTAATAATTAGTAATAATCTTTAAAGTTTATTCAAGTTAAAACATAGGTAATGAAAGTGGGAAAAGTGAGACACTTGTATTATGTACCTTGAGTCTAGGGAAAAATGAGGAACTTGTTACAAAAAAAGGAATTCAGAATCCAGCTTTACAAAAAGTATGAAAGCGTCATTTGGGAGGGGTAAATTCTTTAAAAATGAGAATATTGTAAAAAATGAAGCAGTTTTGAGATGATAATTGTATTGAGACGTTATTCTTGTGTACAAAAAATGATTGAGAATTAAACTGAAAGGATGCTTATACTCTCTTAATAAATTAGGAGATTCGCTACTCTTCTCAAGAAATGCTACTGGAGATATAATACTGGAGAGGATAGGAATGAAAATGAGTATTCTATTGGGGTGAGTTGACTCAACAATTTGGTATCGGATTTCATCATTTATAATAATTACTTACGCTTTCCTTGTTGTAGATAATCCAAACTCACTTAAAATTGTTGTTGTATGCACCAAATCTGTTGTCAGGGCCTCACTTTTTTTGATTGGATAATAAGGAAAGCTGATACCCGTAATATATATTTAGAAATTCTTGCTCTACCTCTGGCCTTAATGGAGGGAATCTAACCGTTGGGTTATAGCGAATTGTATATGGTGGCCTAACAGGAGCGATGTCTGCAGGTGGCCTAACGGGAGCGGCGTCTGCTGATGGGTCAACGGGAGCTGCTTCTGCTGATGGGTCAACGGGAGCTGCTTCTGCTGAAAGCTCAACGGGAGCTGCTTCTGCTGATGGGTCAACGGGAG
>JAHZMV010005661.1:0-19335 GCA_027743765.1 Coecobrya sp. COE2
CTCAAGTCCGTTGAGATATTGAAAATAAATAGGGACAGTGAAAGTGAATTAAATGGATATGTATAGTTTGAGCATTGTTTGTAAGTGTTTGTTGAGAACACAAGCTGTCCTAAAATCCCCATTCATTTACATGAGTTCATTTCTTTCTTCACTGAAAAGTAATAAAGTTTTGGAGGTGCCGCTGACATGGACGATGATGATGATGGTGTTGTGGTTTGTGTCTGTATTACACACTCAACTTAATGGAACATGCAAAATGCAGAGTAATATAACATTATGGTGAAAATGCAAATTCCGTCAAAGTGAGTCAAGTCAAGTAAGTTGAACCGAGCATTGCAACTGTGTGCTAAATGATCTCTTTCTGCTTTCCCCATCTCAATGCATCGAACATCTCGTAAAGCAGGATCGCACTAGTAACTGCTATATTAGTGGGCGGACTCGTGGACTTGTTGTATACCTAATATAAAAGTTACCGCATCGGAAAGGAAAGTTGTTTTTGAAGGAAAATCGGAGCTTGAGTATCATCTTTTCCTTTTGGCTTTATGTTACCCTAATCTCCGACCAAACTACTAATGCACAAAGAGTTCACTAGGTTATTCAACGTATTTAGATTCTCTCTTTGTGTATATATGTAGAAGACATTATAACGGAATATGTGCACATGTTATAAATAATATCCTATTACATCAATCCTTAAATATTATGCTGTGCACTTTGTTATTCTATTTTCGGCCTGCTTCCGCTTCTGATGTGATACAACATTACCTAGTCCAAAAAATGGTAATATGTATATGCAATATTTATTATTTCAAAACTGGTTTATGTATACATGGCTTCCTAGTCTCTTTCTGTTTTTGCTATCTTTATTACAATAGCACTTTTACTACAACGTTATTTTCGTTAAAAAATTGTATCAAAAGAACAGTACGTAGTGCGTATGTATTGCGTCCCATTTCTATTATGCATGGACATTCAATTAAACAAACAACTGGATCGGCTGTATCTGTCTGTATTGTACGCGGATATTCATTCACGTGAAATGAATAAATACAACCGACAAATGTAGGAGTTGCAAAAACTCTAACACTTTCTCAAAAAACCATCATAATATTATGCCATGTTTTGTTCCTCTACATTTTCCTCAACCTTAGAGTTTGAAGACATTGACTTTCTGACTTTGTTGTTGTTTGCTTCAGATAAAGTACACATAGACTAACATAATGGTAAAAAATAAGACATGCAAAATATGCACAAAATTGTACCTCCCTTTCCATCTCCTTGAACTCTATCCAAAAGTTATGAAAGTAGTAGTACAGTGTACTTCTAGCCAAATACACTAAACTAAACATGACAAGTATCGTTGAGTATATCATCAAGCGTGCTTCATGAAATAAGAAAATTACAACAACCCCAAAATTGAATGACTTTTTACTCTAAAGTTAACTGAATGACTGATGGGAGTATGGCAAGCGGGAGTGCCAGTGAATGACATGTTTCTCTTTCTCTTTTCTTTACATTTTACTGAATAAAACGCCGTCGTCTCTTCACTGCTATGCACTATTTTCTTCTTTTGGACCAAAACCCATGCGCTCATTCTTTTTATAACTGAAGTAAAATTGAGTTAAATTTTTTTCGCTGCTTGTTCTAGTTCTTCGTCCTTCGAAACCAAAAAAGATCTGGAAAAACTTTCCCCGACTTTATTATGATGATCTTCAGTAAGTAGTACACAGGACATATTATGGAGTAAGTTTGTAATCTGTCAAAAGAAAGTCATTCTCACAAAGTCGCTAGTCACAAGTCACACAGCTTACAGCTTATATGACATAGTTTTTCTTCATCAAAAGTATCTTCAAATAATATCATATGGAGAAAACTGTATGTGGACTATGCACTGTGCTCGTCTGTCACTGGTTCATCATCTCATTTTTCGTATAATTCCATCCACATCTCCGTCATAAAAGTTGTGCCAGTGTAGATATGTATTTAATCATGACTATGACCAGGAAAAATGTAAGATAAACGAATAAAAGCGGCCAAGCGACTGAATGATGTATGTTGTTATTGTTGTTGATAATGTCGGTAAGGTACGATGGTGTCACTATGTGATGATGTCATATCCCCGTAAACAAGATCTGACTTGTTCTTCGTAAACTCTTGTGTCATTTTTTCTTCCACGGTTGTTGTAGTAGTAAATCTAGTATAAAAGTGAAAGTGACTTGTACTAAACTCCTTCTGCTGTTCTTCCAAGCAAGCGAGCTCAGCGGCATATTTTTCAACATCACCATATCCAAACTGACATTTCTCCTTTCTCTTTTTCCGCAGAGAAAGTCTTTGTAAGAAAAAGCGAAGAAGGAAGAATAAAAGGAAAGGGGAAAGCGTGGAAAAAATTGTAGGACTTTTCCTGTGTGACATTCATCCTAACAATTTTTCGGGGGAAAGAAGGCTCTTTGTGTTATTATTATATAATGGTGATGGGACGGTCCCTGGGTACATTATCCATGGTAAAAAGAGGCACGATGGCATGACTTACTTACAGTAATAAATCCGAAAGGACACAATGCTGCTGCTGCTGTGATTCCATAAGTAATCTTGCGAGGCAGACAGGCAGGATACGCCAACTTTATCGCTGATATCGATCTAAATTAAAAGAGAATTAATGTAATGATGCCATTACTGCATAGAAGTAGGTAGAAAATATATTTATATCCTCGAAATATGTCCCTATTTGGATAAATGGGACACACATTCCATTTCTTTTATGGATGGAATGCAGTGGCAGGGACAGAGAAAAGAAAAATGTGTAATTTTTTTTGGTAGTTGGGTTCGTGGTGAATTGAGTAGGTATATAGTTACCTATATCAAATAGAGTCTATAGATACATACATACAAATATATAACAAGACATTGGCCACACTAGCAATATAAATGAAAGAAATGAAAAAAATGTGGCAGTGGGCGAGAAGGGAAGAGGTTGCAGGCAGACTTTTTCCTTCTTCCGATGACTTTTCCTGTGTGTAAGTAGTACGTTATAATATTATGGAAAATGACCAGTGAATACTAAACGACTGTATCTTATATGCAATATATACATATGAGTCATGTGCCATAAAATATACATTCAATGTACGTGTGAGTGCATATTACATCACAATTGTCAGTAGATTATATTCGGAGTAGAAGTTGGGACTTTCACTTACTCTCACACTCATCTTGTCTGCGGAATGTGTTTTTCTGGGATATTTTTAAAGGTCGCTCACCATGTCTTCCCAGAATGTTGATACTTTGAATTGGACAAGTAGAGAGTTTATAGAGATTGAGAAAGTTTCTCCTGCAGCAGTAGTAATAATAACAGAACCTTTGGTCGGCCTCAGTCAATGCATATAATGGATATGAGTAGGTAGGACCAGAAAATTATGTGTGATGTTGATTATATTGCATTGCAGTTTAATTCTGTAATTGTGTAGTAGTAGAATGGAAGTGTAAGCGTAGCCAACGAAATGGAGAAGTGAGAGTAGCTTATGGCAAACAGGAGAAAGGGGAAACATGTAATACATAGATGGCTAGTTGGATGCTATTCCCGTATTCTCAAGTCATGTATCTTACATAACTGGATTAAGAATCTTTGCTCGGACTGACTTTTGCCATCCTTTATCTTTTATTCCGTTTTCATCATATCATTGAAGACGAAAAGTGTGTATTTTCTTGAGAGAACAAGTATGAAGAAAAGAACAAGAAAATGCAATAAAAGGATGAAGCTAGACTAGAGGCTGACCTTACAAATAATGCCGCATAAAGTATTTTAGCTAGTAGCAATCTAAAACGGAATCTAATAAATAGAAATGCTGAGGAAGGGAATTTTTTGAACTATACGATGAATACGGATGGTGTATTCGAGTGGTTGATTCGTTGGTAAATATTACAATGTGCTTCGATTCTTCCAATTTGTCCTTCTTCGTTTTCTTATTTTCTTCGTATCTTCTTGGATATAAAAACTTGAAAATACATGATATAAAATGGGAAAGGAAAAACTAAATCTGTGGGGATATATTGTCTTGTGCAATTTCAGAAGCCAGACTGCTCTTGTTGAAGGGTGGTAAACAGGACATGGTGAATGGTAGATTTCATTGAATTACTTGTAATAATGAAAGTATGCTGCTGGTTGGGTATAAAGATTATGGGATTTCGTTAGTGAAAGCACTTATGATATTATTTGAAGAAAACCATTAAGAAAGCATATTGATTGTGCTGAACAATTTGAGACAAATCCTCCGTCGGACATAATTATTGACAAATATTGGGAAAAAACTGGTCGTACGATATGATATTATGAATACCAATTTGGTATATTATATTCATACTAAAATAATTTTATTACAAAATATCACTCCAATTTACAATTTTCAAGGTAATGATAACAATAGTTTTCACACTGTAATCCTAAACAAACACTAAGAAATAATTTATAGATGTAGAATAATTCTGAATGCACTCTAGTCGCTTCATGTTGTCACTGTTTATATTGTGTTGTCAACTACATATACGATCCCCCAGACAAACTCGTAAAATGCGTCTCAAGTAAATTATTGAGAATAAATCGGTATCTGCTAATTCGATGGCTTTGAATCTTTGATTTTATCATTATTTCCATCTTCGCCTTTTTAACTACCATTTCGTTTTGACTTTGCCTCTTTCAAATCTTGGAAATTGAAGTACAGCGATGAATATTTAAGAACTCAAAGATAACGTGTGTAGGTATGTATTATTGATTATATTTTTGTAAAATACGATTATTCGCCAAAGTCTCTGTTGCTCCGACTACATGTACATTATTTTACTCCAAATTTTTACTAAAGTTAATGTTAATACAGAGTAGTAGTGATTGTTTCATTAAATGATTATGACCTATGTACTCCTTAATTACCACATATTAATTTACATTTAATAGTAAATGCTAACAATTAGTATAAAAAATTTAACGCCGATACCAGTCGGAACTTTTTCTAATGATTCATAGAAATACAATGTACGCTGAATTGAGTGAGTACATACTGTACACACAAGTGAGAATGTGCTTTTCGTGAATGTACTCTGTCTGTACCTATAAAATGCTGGTTGCCATGATGTAGTATCGCAAAACTATTTTTAAATTGGTATACTTTTGTAGCGTGGGGTTTACTTCAGTCATTCCAATCCAATGCAATCCAGTTGTATTTTGACTTTGTACTGTGTTAGTTTCTCAACTGGTTTCCAAACAGGAATTTGATGAAAATGCAAGCTACAAAGAAATTACAGAAAAACCAGTGATGAAAATTGAAAAGCTAATAACAACGAGAAAAACAATATATGCATAAACATATTCACAAAATCTTTATATATAGACAATACACTCAAAGATATTCAAACCATTGCCTTATTCAGGATATTAAGAAAAGGTAAAGCTTTAATTATAGGCATACTTAATAATATGGAAGACAGGGTAACAGAAGACCTTACCTATTATTTGACAGAGGCACCAGTTTCTACTACAATTGCCAATTATTTCTTCTGCACCATTTGTACCTCCATTTTCACCTTGTGATTCAGCCCCTTCGTCTGGATCACTCTCCGCAGACACAACTTTGATCTTTCTTGCCGTCATTGTGCCACCCGGAGCCATACCGGCTGCTGCAGCATATACCATATCCAGATTATCGGTGAAGTGATAAGAACCAATGAACCCACTTCCATCGTACTGCTCATTAGACATGAAAGTCATTCGGAAAAACTTTCTCTCTGAGATCACCATAAATGGTTCTTTCTCATAACCGCATTTTCGTCGGAATCGGGTATCCACAGGCATAGAATTTGAAAATTCCACGTAGTCCGACCGCGTACTCTCCGTGCATCTTAAAACAACAAAGAGCGAAAACTAGCACTAGAAAAGTGACATATTTGGAATAGGAAAAAATAAAAAAAGTAATTCAAACAGCTGCAAAATTATGTAGTGTGTACACACTCTTGATATTTGGTACGAGTGCACTTTTATTTTTTCTATTCCACTTCATTTCCAAAATTCACTTTGTTTTTTTTCTCGGCCTATTTCATGCTCGACAAGTTATTGCATCCTAAACTAGTACAAATACGAAAACGCAAGTACGTGAGAATTTGAGTGTGTGGGTAAGAAAGACAACTTTGGATATATAACCTCTACTACCTCATTGATGATGTGTATAATATGTAAACCTACATGGTATAACATTTTACTATTGTTATCGTTAGAAAAGGTCCTTAACACAAACAGATGCTGCATCTTGCTGATGCAAACGTTCAATATGTAATGTGTATATATTTGCAAATCAGCTTATTGTACAAACTTGTCAGTATAACCATTTCTCAGAACCAGAAACAGCTTGTTTCCACTTGATCAGCAAAAGACGAGAAGAAGCTAGTAATTTTTATTCTTTGGAGACTCCAAATAAGTAGATGTGCTTCTAGTTCCTGTCACTTGTATAATATGTTTTTGGTGTTTCATGTATGCATTATTACGAGTAAAACCGACTTCGAGGAAAAAGCAGCTCTATGCTGATGTGCAATATGACATCAACAAGAGGAAAGTGAAAGTATTCATCTGCTGTTGTTTTTTTCTGACAAGGAACTAACCTTGGGAATTCTTACAATTTCTTTTTATATAACAGTCATAAAAAGGATCTATTTTGGTACTTGCTAATAAGCTAACACCACCGAAGCTAACTATCAGTTGCTACTTATTACTCTACAATCTAATTCACAATCCAGTTATATCTTTCTCTTTGATTTGAGTGGCTCGCTCATTTAATGGGTTTCATGGGTCGGTGAGTGAGTGAAAGCGTATAACCAGGTTAGTTTACAGTTACGCAGTAGTCCTGTTATGCTGTTGTTCCCAACACTAAATCATTCTAGGACATCAAAGCAAGGAAAGCATATGTTTATTTAATTTTCGGGTTCCAGAAAAACGGAGGCATTGGCTAAAATTGCAGCCAGTTTTGCTCGATTTTCACGAACATCTTGGCAAATTCTTTTGTCTCTCTGTATTGTCTTTGGTGATAGTGATAAGCATAATCATGACGAGACGAAGATGTCACTAATACAGTGGCACTGATTGCGTATAGGTATGTATGTATGTATATATTGCTTAGTGAAAGAGCAACCATGAGGCACGTTCCAATGCCTCTTTCTCTGTCATAATGGACTCATTCGGTAAGTGATTTAGTTAAAGTAGAGCACATCAGGCATGATTGGAACCAATGAAGCCCGACTATACATAAGGAAGGTAGGTTAGATTGAGTTTGAATATATCAAGACACCGTGACAGGAACAAAACAAACACAAAAGGAAAATCTTGGGGTTGACGATGACTAACTAAATAGATTAAACTCAACTCTACACGAGTACAAAAATTCTGATATTGCAGTAAACCATATAAATGTGGCCTTTACATCTTTGACTGGCTTCTTAGAAGAGATATAACATGAAAGATATTGTGGATAGGAGGTGGTACTTGATGCGGCAGCAGTAATCGAAATCTCTAGCTACAAAAGCACTTTCAAGTCAAGTCAAAAAGTAAATAAGAATTACGAACAAAACCGATACAGCAATGAAAATTTGATTTATTTCCTTTTCCTCTTTGCCAGCATAAACCTAATTTGATTAGACCAGTGCCGTTAAGATTACAAGATGGCTATGAAGGAAATCCCGTAATCCCGACCAATCGATGCTAGAGGGCTCAAAAGAGCTTTACAAATGGTCTCCTATAGTGGCTTTTTCATTTTCTATCCTTCCTTCACTTATTTAATACAGTAAATTATTGATTCTGATTACGGATAAGTAAACTTGAAGCGTATATGGTGTACCATAAACCACACCCCCAGGAAAATTTCACCGCATGGCTTGTAAGTTGTAATCATATGAAAGGCTATATTGGTTTACTGGGTTCACCTTTGACTATATTTCTGTGTTTTGGTAAATTTTATGATTGTATTGCATGTTGAATTGTTATTTAGAGTTATAATAACGATATAATAGGTATCGGTGGATATATTTCAAATCATCGGGGGAAGTAAAATGGTAATAAAGGACATAAATGATTTATCGTGAATTTAAAAAGTGAATATGATTACTTACGGTGGTATTCCCTCAATGTGAAAGTAGTAAAACATGAGAACAACGTATTCTTCATCATTCCCGTGGAAAAAGTAGTGACATTCCGTGTTCCGTGGGTACAGGCCAGGGAAATTAGGTGAAGCGAAGGTTCCGTTTAGTACATCGGTGCTGTTAAATATGAAACCACACGGAAACATCTCGTCCAGTTGACGACCCGAAGTGATACCAAAATCTAAAGGAAAAACGTGGAATAATATGTACTACAATTGACTTAACAAGTGAATTTCAGAATTTCCTACAGGCAACATCATATTATGTGCTCAGTGCTCGTGTAAATTCAAAACAAGTATCTCTTTATTAAAATAGCTACAAACCTTCTACAAAGGCGTAAGTCGCATGGAATCCTCGTGCATAATTTGATGAGCTTGCTCCACTGAATTCCAGCGTCAAACGGTGACCACTAGACATTAACGGTGGGGGTATAGAGTAACCGCAGTACTCGGCGATTTTCTCCAACTGATTGTCCACATGAATATAAGCTTGTACTACATCGGCGTTTACACACCTATTAACACAAAAGAAATTAAAAATAAGTAAGAAATCCCTCAAGTTATCCCGTTACAAATTCACGTTTTCATCTAGAGACTAACATCAAAGGTATTACATTTCATCATGTAAAGTAATGTCCATAACCATATACTAGTACTAGTAGTATAACATGTTACATATATACAATAATTGTCTATTCTGCTTAGAATTAACATCATCTTTAGAACAACGTTAATCCCACAAACAGAATATCAAGAGTAACAGAAACGGATGTGAAAATTCAGGTAGACCGACAAATGATAGCTTGTTTCCTCTAAAAAGACGATTTTCCTTGACATTGCAAAACCGTTTTATCCCTGGGGAAAACGACTCCCAAAATAGTTTGGGATATTACTTCTGGCAGTTTTCCCTCCTGGTGTAATGCAAACTGTAGTGGCACGTGCACGTATTTTCGTGCGTAAAATTTTCTGTGTTTTTGCTGAGCGAATACGTATATACGATTGATCATGCACCCAACTAGCAACATTTACAACAAGTTGTGTAAACGCATGCTTCACCCACGCATGCATAATTTATTCGTTTCAACGTTCCATTTACAGAATTAAATCGAATCTGAACTCATTACTTTCCATTTCATTTTCATTAAGCCCATCTTTTGTTTTTCTTAGTTTTCCAAGCGCTTAGATAGCAAATATAAGAAGAGGAAAGTAGTGAACGCGAGAAGTGAAACACGTACGCTTTTGTTTTACGTCATAAATAGCCAAAAAGCAACGACTTGACCTGCTGTACCAAAGTTGATCTCGATATGGAGAAACAAACTTGTACTTCCGCTTTTTTCGTTATCCCTCTATTCTCATAGCTGATATTTTAGAGTACAACATACCGTAAAATAGCGTAGTGTTTGTGGCTTTCTGTTTTATAAATGGTTGAGCCTTGATCCTTTCTCTTTATCTTGATCCTTTCTACTGAATCCCTTCTCAGGAAAACCTCTTTTCCCCACATTCTTTCATTCACTTCTTTCTTGAGATTTCGACATGCATGCAAAAATTCTCATACTTTTTATACGAATATCATGTGTAATTCAAGACTACTATCATCATCACATGTTAATAATACATTCACTCACTTTCAGCATTCCACTCCAAGCATCTTTATGCATAATATTAGCATGTCTTCACTGGCAAGTGTACAGACAACCAAACACCAAAACATACACACCAAAAACTAGTAACCTCACTCAAGCCATATTTCACCAAAATTTTGCAGTGCTATACTTTCTTATAGTTACAGTTTCTATTATTTACAAAAAACAAGTACATTTCCTCCTCGTTTCCTTCAATTTCCATGCTGTTTTTCTTCGCTTTTCTAAATTAAATCCAATTTGTTAACTGTTTACGTACTATATGAAATAAAACTTACCAGCAGAGAAACTGACTGCATAAAAAGGGATTGTGTTAAAAGCATACAACAAAAATATGACTCTTCATCCTTATAAAAAGCGGAGAAAGTTTACATTCGTCGACTCATCTAACAGCAAAAGCTTTAGGGAAGTGTCATCATGGTATTTATTACAGTCTTGTATGTACAAATCTGAAGGAATTTGAAGGAAAATGGATACTTGTTCTCAAGTATTTTTTCATTTCATTTCATAAAGTAAAATGCCTAAGTTCATATTTATGTTTTAAGCTTTCGGTGAAAATATTTGTGATGCAATGGTAAAAGGAATAAGTTATAAATAAATAACATTTCTAAGGACGTGAATCAGTGGTTTCTATCTACTCTAATAAAATCATTCTACAACAACCATGATATAATTTCATTTTGAGTTTGAACTTTTGAAATTGGCTTGTACAAATTGTACTCTAGTGAAGTTGAAAAATTTAATAAAAGTAAATTGGGTATGTAAATGTAAAACTAAACTCTCAAACTTTTTATGTAAACTTTTATGACTGAAATGACCTTTTCTCAAACTCATGAGTGTTTATCATGTAGCAGAAAAAAATAACAAATAGAACGTCGACAATTTCTCCTCGGAAATCCAAAGGTGGTTTTCTAGAGGAAAATGATATTTTTACTACTTAAAAATTGTGTGTAAATATGTGTACTGAAATGCACCTATAGGTTTATAATATTTCATTTCAATTCCTGTGTTCAAGATTTAATACATAAAATGTAATGTAAATGTTCATTAACCTAATTCCTTTGTTGCTTCTTTCCTTAAATCTCGAATTTTATTCGTATGAAGATAAACTTAGAAAGAAGATCATACCCGAGAACTATACATACTTTTATTAAAGCCCATTTCTCAGAATTACAAAACGTACATTGTATCTACGCGCATGTTTTTCATTTTCTTTTGAAGCGTTCACCATGGCCTTAGGATGTTGCAAGAACCTGTACATACATACAGAACAATACATTTTCAATTGCACAACTTTTAGTTCACGAAAAAATCCAGTTAACAGAAACACGTTGCAGATGAGTTTGCTTGTGTGTGAGTTTCGCTGTTACACTTCTCAACAAGTGACAATTTCCTTTGAACAGACAGGAGATTAGAGGAAATCATTAAATATAAAGAGAGAAACTGGGTACGCGTCTTACTAAAAATGCATGAACAACGGGAAGTATGTGTAAGTCATCAACGTTGTTGATTGTATACAGTACACACTGTGTATAATGCTGTGCATATCTTACGCAAAATAGACATTGGGTACGTCCGAATGAAGTGGAAAGTCTACATTCACACACGAGAAGTTGAATGTGAAGTAATAAAATATAAAGAAATATAGATAATAAGTAAATATTCTGCTTTCTACTTTGATATTATGCGTAGTGGTATTCAACTTGCCTTTTCGTAGTTTTCTCATTAACCCGATTCCAATTAAGATTGGGATGATGTGCATAGCCGCCACTACTACTCCTGGTAAATCCCGGTAGTGAAAAATAATAAGCAGAGTACGGATTCGTTGGAGTAAGGGAAAGTTGACCAGCTCCTCCACCGCTGCCACTAGTCCCACTTCCGCTTCTACTTTTATCCAGATTAATGGTCTGATCCTGTTCCGTTTCATCGGGGTGGTATAGACTGAAGTCAGTGAAGAGGATTTGAACACGCTCCTTGCCATGTCCAATGAAATCATAGCGACACTGTGTTTTTGCTGTGTAATAATGTGGATAGTTGGGGGAGCTAAAACTTCCATTCCGTCCTGCGTCACTGGTTATCACTTGATTACATTGGGGAACTGGAATGAGAAAAAGTGAAAGAAAAGAGGGAAGTGAGAGAGTGAAAAAAGTGACAAGGCCAAAAGAATAAAATACATATAAGTTAGGAATGGTAATACAGCCTCAGAAAGTCACTAGAAAACAATGATCCATGATGCATTTACCATTTACCATTCGGCCATATATTCCTATAAACTTAATAAACTAAGTAAAAAGTACACCTTCCTAACTTCCTTTCTATTTGCAGAAGGTACCTTGTCCCGTCATCTCTGTCTAACGCCCCAGACCCTAAAGGAAAGTTGTTGAAAGAGGGGAACAAACTTTTCTCCTTTTCGTTATCACCACGCACATAATTTATTACCAGCGTTGCTATTGAATTGAAATGCACCTTTCAACATTTCGTTAGAATATACTGGGGTAATTCAAGCTGACCTTCAGTACTTTGCAGAATTATATTCAAACTACTAATATTTTCACGACCTTTATGCAAGGTAATTTCTGCCGTGTTCCTCTCTTCGTCTCACCCATATGATAATAATACATAAAAACGCAACTGAAATTTTGCCTACACATTAAAAGTGCATTAGGTAAAATGATTTTACATTGTGTATATTTTCTAAGTTTAGAATTTAGAAAAAAGTTCAATAAAAGTAGTAAAAATATTCAGCTATCTATATAAGTTAACACTGTCCTTTTCACACGAAGAATAAAATGTAAAAATGACTAATTGGATACTTAAAGTTAAAACAAATGCATTTGGTGAATTCTTGCTTTTACTAGCACTATAGGAGTGCATCATGCTAGGAAGGATACTTTTGTTTGAACCCTCGTTTATCTTACAGATTCCACGTGTGGCATCCTAACAACTGTCAACCTTTGGTAAAGCATAGTATACATTTCCCTCAATATTGAACATTTTAGATGGAGTGCTAACGATACACGTTACCAATTGAATAATAAAACTGTTTCTCCATGCATTAATTGACGTCGTAACCACAATGTCACCATTGCAACATGTTACCCGGTAGATTTCATAAACACAAACTTTCCAAAATTTCAAGTGCACATTTGTGCTTTCAACCACAATTGTAGATTCCATAACCATATATTTCTCTCAACAAATAATATAATAATGCATCTAAGTAATCCATGTATATGGCAATGGCATCCATAACCACAAACCGCAAGGTTTTCATCTCGTGATCCCGATCGTAGACGATTGTGAGGAGGATCATGGTAATGATAACAGTGAAAGCAATTTACACGTAAATAAACACGAAACTGCCACAATTTGTGTCCCTATTTTGGTTGTTTGTAAATCCAAAAATGGGAGTTCCAACAGAACCAAATCAAACCATCACGAGTCACATTATCATTCAATCTGGTGCTATCGAGTATAGCCAGCGAGGACAAATATGTTAGGGTGTGTGAGTGCTTGCTTGGTGTTGGTATTTCACTCTGCTCCTGGACGCGTCCTCGAAGGAATAAAGCAAGGATAATATTAACACACGCACACACAAAGAAAATATTATTATATGCCGTTGGCCTTTCCGTATACTTCTCTTGTGAATTAGAAAACACCAAGTCTGTCATATACAATATTAAAATAATAGGCCAACGAAAACGCAAAGGCTTAGTCACATCGCTCACCACGACCACTGTTGGCTAAAGTTGCATGCACAAACAAGGATGGAGGTAGCAAATGACGGCAAGTGCTACTTTCCTTCCATCTCTTATATCGTCATCATCAAACGTCTGCATATGTATATTATATGAGCTATGTTTAGTAGTGTATTTACTTTTATGTACACTGTTGGATTTTCCTGGTCGTCGTAAACTTAAGTAACGACACAAAAACATCAAGTTTACTTTTGTTTGGCGAGTCTTGGTAAAAGGCAAATGTATCAGCAGCAGCAGACGAAGAACACACTAGATATTTCCCTCCAGGATGAAACTTTTCATTCATGTACATAGTTTGAGTTTTCTCATCCCATCAGCAGCAGCATCTCATCTCTATAGCCCATACTGTGCTGTTGCTGTTAGATTTTCTAGCTGAATTTTATGCATATTCCCGGGAAATAATAATAAAAGCTGAAAAAAGGAAGGCAAGCTGGCAGCACGCATTGTTCCTCCTTCGATATGCCGTTAGAGTAAACAGGCAGAATGAGGAATTTTCTCAGAGCAAAGATTCATTCATAATGCATAATATTGAGTACACACGCGTTGCATATAGTGAAAATGAATTTAATATTCAAAGTGGAAGATCCAATCTCGTCCTTACGAAACCCGTCTTTTCTTTTTCATTATCGTGTAGTTCCTTCATTCTTCTTTTCATGTGAGGAAAAACTAAGCTAAGGTTATATCAGTTATTATCTTAAAAATAAATTTGGTGACAGTGTGTACAGTACACGAGCTAAGCTCAAAGTAGGTATCCATATTCATATCATACTAGGTTATCCGCGAGGAGAGAACAACAGCGTCATAATATAAGACATCTGTTTACTCTTCTCTAGAAAAACTCTAGTTGCCCTCTTTTTGGTGTAAGTCATCATCAGGATCACCAAACACATATGCGACACATAATATATGTGCAATACACGATGGCGGCGGTGAATACGACGACGAGGAAATGATAAAAAAGAAAACCATTTTGGATACATTATCTCTTTTTTTCTCAGTTACTTTCAAGGAATTATGTAAAAGAGCTTGCGACCATTGAATATGCATACCTTACTTATCTGTACGCGTTTGCCTGTCGTCAGCAAACGAATGGAACCTAGGAACCCTTTTGTTTGTTCTCCTTTGCTTATATTGGCTAAATAAATAAAGTTTCGTGAATACAACATAAACAAAACGACATTCCGAGCTCTCTTCTTGAGCACACAATTACGTAAAAGGCACAACGGAAACTACATTTACCATTTGTATTTGTAAAGTAGGTAGTTTACCCTTTTACTCGTCTAGGTTATGATACACATATGCGTTCAACGCGTTATTTTATTGTTTACGAGGTTGCGGCTGAAAACAGTGGAAGTGGTTTTAAACTTTCACTTTCATAGGTGTTATTTATGCTTTAAATATAAAAGGTAGGTCTACCACAAGTGGTGACTGCCATATCATTACCATTATTAATGGCGTTACAAGTTTGTGACCGATAAAAGAAAACTAAATTTGCACGTGTAGTTGAACCCAATGTTAACGGACTACTTTTCCACCTACGCATTACGTTGAAATTTGCACACCAGAGAATTTTTTGTTTATTGTGCTTAATATTCAACCAGGAAAATCTCGGAAAAGCCAGACTGATTAAAATGTACCAGGAAGGCTTGTAAATAATAACTGACCTCTCATTTGATCCCATCATTGTTTATGAGGGTATTGCGATATGTTAACTAAAAACGTCAATGAAAAGAGTGTATACATGAGCTACTTTTCCTCAGTTTCTTATTTTCTCTGAAAGAGAAATCTCTGTAAAATGCAGATATGCAAAGTACAAGTGTTTAAGGTACTTTTAAAAAGTCAGTGCTATTTACTACACATTTTGTTATGTTCGTGTATTTTGCATTATGCCCTTTCCCAGCACAAAGTTGCAGAGAAGCCCGACGGCTCGACATTTATTGACTTTCACAAGAAACTATGAAGGCACTTATACTAAAACACGCCAAGTGTGAACAAACTGTACAAAATATGCCCCTATTATCAACACCACTTCATATCGTTCTTATTTTTATTTTTAATAACAAGTTGACATTACATGTATTCATATGTTCATTTTCTTTTGGCGTCCTTGTAAATATATCTTCTTGTCTATACGCTATCGTGCAGAATTGTTCTATAAACTTCCGAACAATAACCTACAAACTATGTAGTGATTCCTTACTTTATTTTTGCCTTAGACGCGGGTGTTTTTCTCTGCATCCAAGTCAAAGAAAAAATTGTTACGATGGCTTGGAAGCAAACTTCCCCATGTGACAAATGTGCTCCTGTAGCCCTGTACGGAAGGAAATAACGCCAAGCATTTTGCTACTGAGCAATATCAACAGCATGCGGGCCACGACCTTTAATATATTTCTTTTTTGTTTTTATACGCTATGCTTTGAATTGCATCAACGTTCCGATTTTTCGCTGCTACTTTCCTCTTCGTTATTTTTTATTTCTGCTAAAATATCAGTGTTGCCAGTTATACATAGGTTAACGAACATGACTAGACCGACTTTATATATTCATTGGTCCCATTATTCTACATCTCCACATCCAGTATGCACATCCTCTCCAATCTATTGGAGATGTAGTAGAGAGTGTAATGTCCTTTTTATGTGATGAGTTGAACGATGGTGATGTTCATGATCTTTACAATATGCTGTATATAATAGAAGTGGCTGATGTTGGATGATATATTGTGATATGTGCGTTGTTATCTGTTTTGGCATTCTGAGGAAAAAGCCATATCAACAAACCGAAGGAAGCAGTTTTTTGTACGATGCACGTAAACAAGGAAGGCTGTTGAGTATTGAATCCTAGTAATCATTTTCATACACCACCAAAGTTACAAAACTTTCCCTGCCATCTTGACATTATTAGAAACTCGTTGATGTGTTCTTTATTTTGCTTCCATTTTCTCCAAACGCATACGTTGTTGTTATATTTTGTAGTGTTCAGAGTAACCTGCTGTTGTTGTTGTTGCTAGAAACGATTAGATTGTGGTTTGACCGAAATATGATGAAAAGGAGGAACGTGTGCACCTATATAGATGCTGACAGAGTGGTGTATGACGATGGTATGTGGTCACAAACACTAAAACGATGAGGAGAAGATAGCCAAGATTACAGCAAAACGTTTCAGGGTTAGTGCTACTGCGACCGTAATGGATACAGTGTATGTAATACATGTATTATCTATCATGTGAAAGTTGCGATTATGCGGGTTGCTAGATACAAGTAGTATTTTTTACTGCGTCGGAACATACCACGTTTCTCCAAACTTTTCCCAAGAGAAATGTCTTGAAAGTGTGAACTAGTCGATTTTTGGCGATGGTTGTGTGTGGAAGCTTTTTGGGAGAGAGTTTGACTTTACCTACATTTATTACATCCTGAATCTATGAATTACTCTCATATATTCTTTCTACCAATATTAAAGAGAAAACGCGTATGTGCATAGACAGACGCTTGAAAAGTTTAAATACAGGTTTTTGGAGAACTATATACGCAGTCTTTGTGAATGGGCATGAATGTAGTTACATCTGAATGCTTATTGCTCGCACGATTTCAAGTCCAAAAGTCATTCCATCCATTCAAACCATTTCATCTCATTCCCATTACATATTATCAGCTACGTACATAAATACAATAATAGCTTAGCCCGTTCCCGGTTTTTTGGCTCCGAAGTCGAGTTAAGAGGGAAAGAGGAAGGGATGGAGGGAGAGGATGAAAAAGTGAAGAGTGTTGAGTTTGGGATAAGAGCAAAGCAAAAGCAGTACAAGTTCAAAAAACGGACTTTCAATACTAAACTACACTCAGGCCCCTTCTACACTCTTTGTATATATTACTTATATCCTTGCCTAGTACTTTTCACTGAATCGGGTCGGCAAGAGATGGACATACATAAGTTAAAATACAAGTATACATCATACATTCTATGATTTTTTATGCATACCTACATACATACATATATATACGCATATATGTATATAATATGTCATTCTGCAAAGATATTTAGAGAGACTACAGGAGGAGGAAGGAACAACTGTTGGCACTACTACCACCAAAAGTAAATTACTTTCTCCGACAGATACACACGTCCAGACACTTGAGCACAAACACATACCAAAAAGAAAGCATAACATAATATTATATAATGTGTGTGTGATTCTCTCTTACTCTATAGTACTAATAGTACACCACATACTTCTGCATACCACGACGGACGTTTGGACGTGCATTTTTGCTGCTACGATTACCACTGCTACCATGCCTTTCCCTTTTCTCCAATGTTTTCACCAGAAATAGAAATGATATTTATGAACGTGATGATCGTGGCTGGTTAGTGGTAGCACCAGAATACATTTTCTTCTCCGTTTTTGTATTTCTGTTGCCACTGCTGCTATACATCTACTGTCTAGAGACTGTGAGAGCGAAGAGGAAAGAGTGAGTGCAGCCAAGTGTCCCAATGGGGTCCTCCCGAGCAGCACCCTACTGACTAGCCAAAATCCACGAAAAATTGTACAACAGGCACGATCCTTTGAGTCCCTTTGAGTTTGCTATTACTAGAAATATGCTGCTGTTTTACATTGGCTATCATAAAATATTCCAATGCAACTTATGAATCATAACATAAAGGGTTAAGGGAAAAGAGGACAAATAAATATCTAGTGGTTCTGCAACGCTTTGCTTTCACAGCGCAAAAGAAACTTGTTTAGCATGGAAGAATAAATTGAGACATTTAAGCAGTGGCTTGTTCAATTCTCCCCGTGGCCATTGGCCTTATAATCCCAGATTCAACAAGCAAGTAAAAATTCATACTATTGTTTAACGGAGAATATTGGGCGCAGCTGATGGCGAGGGAAGAAATCAAATATCGCCATAACGTTGAGAAAAGAAATTGCTTGTTACAGAATAATTCTACATAATATACAAATAATTCAAGCAATAATGGTCGAAACAAATGGCCGATAACGGTTCAGAAAATACATATCGAAAATTGAAACTAGAATTATTAAAACGATTGCATAGTAGAAACGAATTACAAATATGATCTGTTGTCTGTGATTAGTAATTAATTAAACTTTCGTTTCCTGATTCTGTATTATTCAGTGTACATAACAATGTCCAACAGATGAATTTCAGATTGTATATAGGAGATCATATTTGTTGCATTGTTCAAAAGTGTTAATAGTACATCCAGGGTGTTGATCATGATTCAGTTAATTCAATAAAATATTTTGCATATCAATATTTCAGGTTACTTTCTAAACGGCGAAAATAAGCATTAGTGCTTCAATAAGCGATAAACCTACATAGTTACTGACGCCTAAAAAAGCTCTCAAGCGTTTATTTTTTAATAAAAGCAAGAGGGACTATTGGCAAGCGAAAAATCTAATTTTGTTCGGGAAGAATTGTTCCATGAACCAAACTGCACTGCAGCAAATACTATTTATTTAATAAATACAAGTATCATCTTTTATAAATGTGTTCAATGAAAGGAGAATATACATTTTGAATTTCCCAAAGAAAGAGAAAAGGATGAACTTCCTGGAAGATTGATCCTGCTTCTACTTTCGTTTCGATTCTATGGAGCAGCAGGGGTGGGTACGAAAACGCTTTGGATTTTCATTTCTACTTTCATTCCTTCTATTTACAAGTTGATTTAAAAGATACATCATGTTGCGTCACCACCACCACATCAACAGCCTCATTCTATTGAAAATGTGTCGAATAGAAAGTGATGTCCTTA
>JAHZMV010005662.1:0-21043 GCA_027743765.1 Coecobrya sp. COE2
CGGATCGATTCTTCACTGAGGTGTCGCTCTGTGACAGCCGAGTTGAGAATTTGAAGAAAGAGTTTGATGAGCTGAAAAATTGGACGGACGAGGTTAACAGGAAGGATGGCCTTAACTTGAAGCACATGTGTCGGTATGCACATCAGTTCTTTCTCAAGATAAACTTTATTTTCTTCTAAAAAATGATATTCTGAGAAATGTATTTGTTATGATTTTTTCCAGGCTTCAACTTCGCAAGATGGTGAAGGGAGTTGGGGATCTGGAGAAAGTGGAACGTATGGCAAAGCAAGAACAAGATTATGTTTTATTCAAAAATCTTAAAATGTAATTCAGATTTAGAGAATAATAAACAATTAATTTGTTTCGCCTTTGCTCAAGAGAGTGAGATAATCTTTTTTTGGTACTAAGTGTAGTGTAAGTAGTTTAATTAAATAAAAATTTGTAAGTTTTGTCATTGGTTTATAATGTTTTTGGAATATGAAAAGCTGCTAAATATTGGAAATAAAATGATACAAATGTAAAATGTTTTGCGTATAAATTTATTTATTTTGCTATAGATAAAAATCACATACCGGATAAATCTTAAGATGATTGACATATAATGATTGATAATGGTCACTTGCAAAACCTTAAAAATGAACCAAATCAATGGACTTATTGTCTCAGAAATTAGAAAGCCAGAAACCAATGTGGAACTCTCCTAGTGAAAATAATTACATTTGATTATCCACGGTTTTTATTTTTTAGCAAGAAAAGCGCAGAAATAAGGCATGTACGGCTACTACAGCGAAATAGTTATACTTAAGTTTTTGGGAAGGCAGAAGGATTTACCCATAAGTTATTATAGCCATTGTGATATAAATAAATATGCAGTTTGGTAAGAAATAGCGAATTATGCAACTCTGGCTTGTTTAAGCTTCCAAGTCTTCACTGCAACTGGAGTTACTTATTATTACTTGCTCTGTTCGCTGCGTGAGCCTACAATTGTAAAATTTATTTTATAGTTAAAAGCAGAAAAATTAAATACAACCACGTTGACCTTTCATCTTAATGTTAAGATTCACATAGTTTGATATCATATTCTTGTAGCGGTTCGAGAATCCATTTCTACAGTTTTTGGTGTTAGATATTAATTAAGACTCAATTTATTACCAAACCAAGATGAGCTCTACCTCAAGTGCTTTCAATAATGATGCCAGTTCCTTTACACCTCCAGAGAGGTTCTCAGTTTTGTAACAGGCTTATATAATCTTGCGGCAGGCTGCAGAAAAAATGATTTGAAATGTTTTAAAGTGAAAACTATGTTGCACACTGTAACAGTACAGCAGTATGAACATGTAATTAGTTATTCCTGCAAGGGGTGCCTGCAGAAGGTGCACTTATTGCTACAGCCTCAATGTTAGCGCACTGGTAATATGAGGAGACATGCAAGGAAATTGACAAGAGTCCTAATAATGACGAAACGCACGACCATGCAGAAATAGAAGAAATACAAGGATAGAGATATTTGAAAGAGTAAGAAAAGAAGGCTACAGTATTGTGTCAACGAAGGAGGATACAGAAGATGTGTTTGTGAAGACTTACTTCATTAACGCTGGTGCATATTGCCTTCTCCATGCTTATAATTCCTTGCTGTGCTGGCTGCATGAATCAACACTTTAAGGAGAGATGAACATGAAGAGTACTAAATCAATGCTGCAGTTTAAAATGATCATTTTGTCACAAATCTATCATCATATACAAGCCAGTCTGCATTGGTGAATAATAGTGCGGCACCATGTGAAAATAATTCCCTATTAATTCAGGTGCCAAAATAGTTAGAAGTGCAAAGTCGTCTCCAGTTTTATGTCAGGGAGAAGACCAATCATGCTGCCTTTGCTATTAGCATCTGGAGAATTTCTGACGGATGAACAGTTAAATAACTTTATTCTTGGTGGTGACGACTCAGACACGTTATGAGTCTCACCAGTCCTGCCAGAGTGAACTAGCAATGAGGGCACATTTTATAAATTTTCGTAAATGGGCCAGTATGGACATTATGGACACACAGGTGATTGCCCCTAGAAATGCGGCATTTCCTAATAGAGATATCAACAGACAGCTCATTGTACTTAACGAGCATTAATAACCAGTATATTAATTCACACAATACCTCAAGTCATGTTGACATGACAGAACATGCCCACAGTCATACGAATGAAAATGTTTCATCGTCAACTATCAAAACTGCCGAGGGTAGTGCCATTATGAATGTACATTCTGTCACAAATTCTGAAACTCATAGTGCGCCACTTGAGCCTGAAACTGTTTCTTAAACAAATGAAAAACAGTCTGCGGAAATACCTGCGGAACCAAGTTGTACGAATGCACATTCCGATACAAATGATTTGTCTTGTGGAAGTCTTAATAATAGCTTTGCAAGACAACAGAACATATCGGAGAACACATCAGAGAATAAACCAAAAAGTGCATCATGTGCCACGACAAAAATGCCCACGACAGAATTCATATCGCGGACTGATATAACAATCGCTCCATTTGGCGTCGGCCAAGTTATTAAAAAAAGAGATGGTGAACTTGTTGTTGATCACAACGCAAATTATTACTTGTTTGTTGATGCCGTCACATAACAAGAAAATGCAGAAACGTATAATATGAATGCATATTGAGTGTCAAGTTCTGAAAATAACGCATCCAGCAATCTTGTTATTTTACCGAACACATCGGTTGAGCTGAACACAAGTTCTGACAGTCAAGTGATCACCAATACAATTCCAACTCTGTCATAAAAAATGCTGACGTAAATACATTCTAAGCCTGAAACCAGGGAACAGGGAACCTTTCTCAAAAGTGTGTAGCCGCGTCTTGTGAAGGAGAGAGTGAACAAAGGAATGCAAGGATTTTTTTCTTACTTAAATTACAACAGGTTTGAATATTACTTTAATTGTCAAACAAATTATGTCGTAATTATTAAAATTATATTAGATTTAAGAATTGAGTTTAGTTTTTATGTTCTCATTATAAGTGGAATAGGTTTGTTCTATATTTAATTCAACAGATTCATTAATTACATTCAAAACAAGGTTTTGCAGTTGAGATATCATATTTAATGTGTGCAACCTAGTAAAACGTTTAAGCAATGTATTTCAGTAATAATTAGATAAAACATTTGGAATTCAAAAATAAATATTGCATCAAAATTGCATTTATTCAAATAAAAAACCATGAACGAAACCGAAAAGTGTTACCAATAACAGGAGTAAGATACTACACATACATGAGATAATATGATGATGCCAGTACCTTGGGCTGGCCAGGCCCGAAGTGAAGAGAGAAAATAATTCCCCATAAAGAGACCCCAAAAAATAACCTTTCAGCAAAAAATAACCTTTGGACTGTCTGTGGGTAACGCTAATGTAACGACCAGGTTATTCATTTATATATGGTGAAATTGTAATCGTCAACCATGAGGGGCCTTGATCTTTTGAATTCACATCTGGGGTCAGACAAGGGAGAGACTGAGAATGTTCACATTGTGCTAGAAAACAGCAATTATGAACATGAGCAGGAACCGGATGTTTTGAATGAATATGCTCGTGAGATCCAACCTGATGTCGATGAAAAAACAAGCCTAGAGCCCGAAAGCAATGATATTCCGTCAACATCTGCCCCTGTTACAATACGCAAACGTACAAAGCAGGATGATGGACTAGTGGGCACCAATTCTAAGGACCATAGTCTGGACTCTGCCATGCGCACGAGAAAATTCATATCGCAGAAGGACCTAATAAATGCTGCTTGTCGTCGGCCAAATTATTGAAAAGCAGATAGTGAACTTGTAGTTGATCAAAACGCTATTTACTACTTGTCTGATGAAGCTGTCACAGTACTAGAACAGCCAGAAATGCATGGTACGTGTGCTCGTGTTGTGTCAAGGGAAAATAACTCAGCCATCAATCCTGCAATCTTGTCGAAAACATCCTGTGAGCAAAACAAAGGCGCAAACAGTCAAGCGGTCACGAATACAGATTCGATCTTAGTGATAGAAGAGGGTTGGTTTAAGAATTGCTACTTTGAAGCAAACAAATGAAAGGATTGGAAAAATGAGAAAAATATGAGAAAGTGTCCATAAGAAATAAGACAAGAGCCCAAAATCATTGAAATTTCGTCAATATCTCTCCCTGTTGCAATGAGCGATCTTACAGTAGAAGATGATGGACTGGTAGTCAGCAACCCTACTGAATCCTGTCATGACTCTTGCATGAGCACTACAGTATTCATATCGCAGAGGGACCTAACAAATTTTTTAAAGGTAGTCACCAGGGAAAATATTTTGAAGTGACAATTATGTTGCACACTGTAACAATACAGGAGAATGAACATAAAATTAGCCACTACTACGAAGGCACGTGAAGAATGTGCACTTATTGTCAATGTTTGCGCACTGGTTTTATGAGGAGATATGCAAAGAAATAGACAAGATTACTAATAATGACGAAACGCATTACCATTCAGAAATAGAAGAGCAAAGAAGAAGTTTCTTGAAAGAGTAAGAGAAGAAGGCTACAGTATTGTCTCGACGAAGGAGGGAATAGAAGATGTATTTGTGAAACCTTAAAGGTAATTAAAATAAATGAATGCATAAAAATCAAAAAGTTGGGTTGGTGGGGTCCAGGTGTTTGGACCATTGCACCAACTACAAAGATCACATCAATGCACACCTCCAATATCTCCACAGCAAGAGCCACTCGACAACCCATCGCTGCTCCTATACTAGTAAGCACAACAAGGCCCACCTCAACTACACCAATCTTAACTCTCCTTTCACATACTACCCCCATTTCACCCACCACTAATTCAATCACTACTGTACCAAACGCTGTGCTACCAACAGCTGTTGTTATTGCTACCGTGATACATTATTCTTTTTCTAATTCCAACTGAAAAGAAAAGAAGTTCTATTTATCGGTTGTGCTATCCGATGAACGACACTTTTTGGTAAGACTTCCTTCTGGCCATCACGGCATAAATTAATGACATGTTTTTACTTTTAGACAAACGTTAAAATCATAAAATATAAGATTTGCGATTTAATTTAATAAATTGTTTTAACTTGTAGGGTAGATAAGAAATCCTGTTGGTTTCCTACGCTAACTCGTTATGTTCAATTGCGACACTGGGCGAAAGATTTGGAAAAAATTAATTTCAATGATTCCGTGATAGCATGGCTCCTTGAGCACGGAGGAAGAATCCTTCCAGGATATCGCTACTCAATCAAAGAATCAAAGGCATCTACATCAAAAAGTACATGGTTGCCGTCCAATTGCTTTTAGGAATTCATTCATTTGGTTATCAAAATAGCTAAACATTGAATGTTGATCACCGGTAAGTAAAGTATAGGGTAAGATGCTTTGGTCATCATTCATAAGATAATATATATAAAGTAAAAGATTGATATAAACATATAACATATAAACATCGATATTGAGAATATAAACATTGAGAAGTTGTTACATTATCGATGGAGGGTCGGTTTATTATAAGGCGTCCAATTTGAGTATATGGTTTTATATCCATTGCTTGCTTAATATGAAAAATAGTTATAAAATAGATTTACCTTCAATTTAGTAGATAACTACGAACACAAACTGCAGATAAACCTTGATCAAACAACTATCATCATCCACAATATCGCGTATTTCATTGTATGCCATCATGGCAGAAATCAAAAGGCATTACATAATAATAAAAATATTAAGTTATATAATAATAATCCGGTATCATCCATCATCTAATCGGTAATCCAGGCCGGGCCGTGGAGCCAATTGTTTTCTTGGAAGTTGTATCGTGGATCTTGTCTCCCATTAAATTAAATTTAAAAAAATATTTTAAGCTATAAATTGTATAAATTTATATTACTAAAATGTAATCAATGGGTTGGCGTTTCACAAACTCAAATGGACCAAAAGACGTTTCATTTTAACGAACTGCTAACTAATTATAAACTGATTCTTCAAAGTTTCCATACATTCTGGCAGCTTTTTAATTAGTTTTAAGGCAAACCGCCTTTCTTTTGACCACAGTTTAACATGCAAGATTTCATATTGTGCAAAAATTATATTTAAGGTGATTCACGTTTAGATGAAGAATTTCGATGTAATTTTGTCATTTTTGGCTGCAAATTTAGGGAAAGTAGGAAATGTTTGTAAATTGGCTTAGAAAGAAAATAAGTAATATTTGTCAATTGGCTTTTTAAACTAAACTTGTATTAAAAATGTGTAGTCTCAAACGTTACTAGTATAATTGGCCAGTGATTAACATTTGAGAGTTAGTTTTGTGTACACATATGAATTGTTAATAAGCAATCCATCCATGCAGAAACTTCGAGAATTTGGATTTGCGGACCGGACACTTGTAACTGGAAGAGACGCCGGGGCGGAAGCAGGTGTGGGCAGCATAGAATTTTGGTTGGCTGTCCACTAGATAATTCACAAATTTTTGTGTTCCTGTTAATTCTTCCCCAAAAGTTCACACATAAATTTCTTTGATTAAACTATAGAGAAATACGAAGCAACTATAATTACTAGTTCTGAGCAACAAAAATTATTTATTTTATTTTCAATATTCGTACAGAAAAATTATTTAGAAATCTACGAATTAATTATACTTTGAAATGAAATCAAAATGCAAACTAAACATTTGTTCATTTCCTTGTGCACTCCAACAAGCATTTTCACATCCTCAACACATTTCATCTGTTTTCGATTGTTGAACAGCAACTCTGAAATATTACAATATACAGGCTTTTTATTCTAAAGAACCGACCAGACTTTTCAAGTATCTAATTTAAAACTATTACTCAATTTACTTGCTCAAGTGCTTCAAACTGTAACCTTCCTCCTTACAAAATCCCTGCTTCCACTTCTTCAATTCCTTGAATTCTTCCAAGAGCTTATCATCGTTCCTTGATTTTATCATCAATATCTTCCTCCTCATCTACTTCATCGGAGTCGTCATCGTTGTCCATCCCGTCTTCAATATCACTATCAGTATCTTCTTCCAAACAACTCTCGTCATCCACAATATCGCGCAATTCATTGTATGCCAGCATGGGAGAAATCAAAAGGCATTACATATTATTAGAGGGCTATTCTTTGTCAAGTGAACAAGGCCATATTTACTGATTTCCGGAATAGGAAATATCGTCATTTTTATTTTGTTAACCACAACGCGTAAACAATCATGGAATTGAATTATTTTAAATAGGCTAAACATTAAACGAGTAATATCAAAATAAAGGTTAATTGTTTTTGCACAATTAGCATTGCAGTGAAGCACCGGGGAATTTAAAGCTTACTGGCTATCCCAGAGTACTCTGTTAGGTAGTAATGAGTAGTTTGCAAAAAACCAGAAGTTAATTGATGAAAGTTTAATCATTTTCACATGCATTTTTAAAAACTGAATAACTACTGGTCATAAACGATGCCAGAGACGAGTAGAGGCTAAGAAGAAACGCCATTCGTTAAAGTACAAAATTACGTTGGAACGAAGGCTGGCATCCGTTATGACCAGGAGTTATGCCACTTAATTGTTGCAACTTTAATTGCAATTAGCTCCATAGCCGAATAGCCGACGCCGAGTAGCGAAAGGCAGCATCGTATGTTCAACATTGTGACGAGTTGCAAGTAGCTTGATTGCAGCTGCACCGAGCGGAACATAGCATGCCGAAAGCAGTCGCGCCAATCGAACTGACTGGAGCGCCCACCTGTGCGGCACTCTGATGAATTCCATTTTTTATTTCACTAGACAAAGAATAGCCCAGAAATATTAAAGTTATATAATAATAATTCGGCATCATCATCTAATCATTGATTCAAGCCGGGCCGTGGAGCCAACTGTTTTCTTGGAACTTGTGTCGTGGATCTTATCTCCCATTAAATTAAATTTAAAAAAATATTTAAAGCTTTAAATTGTATAAATTTATATTACTAAAATGTGATCAATGGGTTGCCATTTCACAACCTCAAATTATAATTTATATAAACTTTTCCCACAGTGGTCTCTCGCTTGGTCCTCTCCATGTTTTGTTTAAATTTCGATGAAAAATGTTATATCATTTATTAGATGCGCCTTCAAGTAGAAGTACTGTATATATTCACTGCCCGATTAAAACCACCAAAAAAGCCTCGTCTCACCACTTTACCAGCAGGAATATGATGCCAACATAGAAGCCATCCATGAAAATTATTCATGAAATTAATTATACCATCTCCACGCACTCACCAACAATAGGTGCCATTGATTCCGACATATGTATGATAATATGTTAGCCATGTTATTCATAAACATTTAACACCCATATATAAATATACCCCACGTCACCAACGTAAAATGTACCCTCACATGTGTGTGTCAAGACCTGGTTCCATCCATGCAATTCTACAAACATGCAGCTATGTACCATTTCCTTCTCCTCCGCCACTCCACACCCCTTCTAAATTGCATACTATCCATTCACAATTGGAAGCAAAAAAATAAAATCCATTTAAGCTTCATTCAATCTATTTTCAAAAAATTATCTCCAAGCGAATCAGTGTATTCAAGTTGTAGTTGGAATAGTTTTGGTGTTAGCAATTCTTGCTTTCATAGGTATCGATAGGTCCAGCAACTAGCGATGAGTAATTATTTGCAAATCTTGATTTTACTAAAATGTGATTAACGAACAAATTATTTTTGGTTTAATCAGGCATGGCAGCACGGTATGATGCAAGTGTATCATTGTGTGCACCAACACCTAGAATGAAATAAACAAGAAACAATTTACAGTCATCTTCGAATGCATATAAACTACACAACTACAACTTTGTTGTGTGGTTTCAGACAACCGTAGCTCGTATTCATCCAGCAGTTCGTCCTCTCTGATCCCCACTTCAAAATCTTCACACAAATCAGTAAATAACACTGACTCCCCATTCTAATAGGCTTCATCGCTGGAAGAAGTAATCATTCCTTGAGTTTTTTTTCGATAGATAAAAAATCATATCCAGAGTTTTCAAAAACGACTGCAAGCCCTTTAACTCGTTGTATTGCAGCACACATTTACAAATAGTATTTGAGTTATTTGGTGTCTGCTGACTGGAAAACGAAAGAGATTGGAGAAAAGGGGAAATCACAATTTTAGCAGTTTAAAACTCCGGAAAGGTGGAAAATACTCAAACATAAGTCGGCCAGTGCGCCAGGTTTGGTTACAATGAGAAAATGAAATAAAAAAGGGATACGATCGAATACGGAAATCCGCTTGTTACCGGCGAAAAGGTTTCCATTGGCGTCAATTTAATTTTGGAAGTATCTGCTAGAAAGGGGAACGAATAGTTGGGAATGCGAAATTACCTCAATGCATCACTTTCCAAAAGGTACGAGATATGGAAATGAAATTACAGAAATAATCTTACAGCTAAAATGAATTTCACTGTAAGGGTTGGAGAATCAATTAAATTGCTTACCAATCCAAGCATTCTTGAAGCTGTTGATGGTAGATATACGTCCCTTCATAACTGGTGTGCGCTTTAAGTCTCGGGAATGGACTTAATATGTTTTTTTTCCAAAATTTACCGATAACAAGCAATGTGTAAAAACGTATAATAGATCGCGAAAAAACTGTAATTTCACACATATTACTGCAAGCCCACACACTAACACGTTGCGGAAATAGAAATTATTATATTTGGAGAGGCAATCTCTTCATTTTTTAACACGAGCAGCTAATTACTGGCGTTTAAAGAGAAACATCATTTTCCCCAACAGATATACTGTGGTTATTTGTACGACCCTCAACAAGTTATGTAAAATTACCCAAAACAAAACTTCGCAAAAGTCAACCGGATAATGTTTGGCGCAACATCATAAATCCCTGAAGAAACGGCCGACAACCTTGAGAAATAACAAGAATCACTTGGCGTACCTTATAAAACCTATCTTTCTTATTATAAAACCTTTATCATTGTAGCATTTTTTTCTTCACGTCTATGGGGTCATGGATTCCGCCGTTACAACTCAGACTCATATAAAAACAAATACCTAAGAGCTTACTAGACACTAGACAAAACGCCGATGAAGCGTTTGTCGGTGAAAGTTATAATATATCAAATGAAAACAACAGAGATTATAGCTAAAGGAAGTGCCAACACACAATGATTATAAATGGGCAAAAAGAAGGTTCATTTTAACAAACTGCTAACTAATTATAAACTGATTCTTCAAAGTTTCCAAACGTTCTGGCAGCTTCTTAATTAGTTTTAAGGTAGATTCACATTTAGATTAAGAATTTCGATGTAATTTTGTCATATTTTTGGCTGCGAATTTAGGGAAAGTAGGAAGTGCTTGCAAATTGGCTCGGAAAGAATATAAGGAATATTTGTCAATTAGCTTTTTAAATTAAACTTCAAAATTACTTCTATTAAAAATGTGTAGTCTCAAATGTTACTAGTATAATTGGCGAGTGATTAACTTAACATTTGAGAATTAGTTTTGTATACACATACATATGAATTGTTAATAAGCAATCCAATTGTGTTTCGTGCCGCCATCATAATCATAATAATAATCGGAGGCGTGTGTTGTCCATATCCTAATCGCCACTTATCCGGGACCGAGACAACTGCACAATTTCTTTCGAAAAGGCGTTAGGTCCTTATTCTTAGGAATGCATTAGTTAGTTGCTCGCTTTTCGAACGTTGAGTGATCCAGAAACTTGGAGAATTTGGATTTGCCGACTGGAACACTTTTGTAACTGGAAGAGATCGTGGGGCGGAAGCAGGTATGGGCTGTATAGAATTTTGGTTGGCTGTCACGATAAAATTCACCAACTTTTGGATATCTGATAATTCTTCCCTAAAAGCTCACACTCAGTTTCTTTGATTAAACTATAAGGAAATACTAAGCAACTATAATTATTAGTTCTGCGTAACAAAACTTATTTATTTTATTTTCAATATTCGCACAGAAAACTTAAGACAAATTATTTAGAAATCCACGAATTATTTATACTTTGAAATGAAATCAAAATGCAAACTAAACATTTCTTCATTTCCTTGTGCACTCCGTCCAGCATTTTCACATCGTTCACACATTTCATCAGTTTTCGATTTGAGCAACAACTCTGGAATATTACAAAATACAGGCTTTTTACTCTAAAGAACCGACTAGACTGATCAAGTATCTAATTAAAAATTATAACTCAATTTAGCTGCTCAAGTGCTTCAAACTGAAAACCTGCCTCCTTATCAAATACCTGCTTCCACTTCTTTAATTCCTTAAATTCTTCCAAGAGCTGATCATTGTACCTGGAATAAGAACATAGGGAATCATCCATGACAAAATTGTCGAAAATCTGGGCGCCAGCTCAACACAACATTTTGAAGACTTTACTGCAACCGAAGTGGTATGTGGAGTTGGCATTGATAATCATTCCAGACAGGTTTATCCCACTGGCGACAAAAAGTTTTACGGCTTCCAAGGGCCATGACTTTTTATGATTTTTGCACCCAGTCGTGGACACGCATGCTCACGGGACTCACCTTCAACTTTGTTTACAAACGGTTTAAGAACAAAGGCCTAAAAACTTGTCCGTTAACTTCACCTTTGTATATGAAACGGACAATTTTTTTCGGGGTTGGTTCTTAAACCATTTGTAAACAAAGTTGAAGATGAGTCCCTTGAGCATGCGTGGTTGTGGAGTATATACAGCGATTAAACAAAATTACCCTCAGCTCAACTAACGGATTGATATTGTAACCTTCCCTCAGGTAAAAGTTTCTCCATTTCACTGCAACCCAAAGAAAAAGATTTCTTTTTCTTAAATTTTGACAAACAGCCACAGCAACGAAAAAATTATGTCGGGTTTGCTCAGACGGGACCTACCCAGTGACCAAGTTATATTGAATAACCAATTATTTTTTAAGGAATATGAATGTTCCCCATTCGTTTCTGGCTTTTTAATTTTTGAGAAAATAAGCCCATTGATTTAATTCATTGTAGACGTTTTGCAAATTACCATAGTCAATCAATAAACATAAAATCTTAACTATTTTTCGGTTTGTTATCATTATCCAGCAAAATAAATAAATGTTTTCAAGTTTTACATTTTTGAATCAATTTATTTCCAATATTTATCAGCTTTCCTTATTCCATAAATCACCGTATACCACTAAAAAACCTATAATTTTTTTATTTAATCAAACTATTTACACTTTGTACCGAAAAAAAGATATGCTGAAGCAAATGCGTTATTGCAAATTGACCAAGATAGTTTTACATTCCATGAACTGAATTACGTTGAGTGCTACTGAAAACTCCGGGCATATACCTGAATGATACTGCAATTGAGTTTAATTTTATGTAGTCTGTTAACTAAAACGTTAATATTCATGATGTTTAAATTCATTTCACAAATAAGTTATAATTCATGTAGGAGCATTAGTGCAAACTAAACAAGAAACTATATAAACAATTAACAAGCCCTCAGCAAGGTCTACTTAAAAATATCCGTTCTATGTGTTCTATAATTCCACTGTTTTGCTATGATTTCAGAGGATTGTTTTTTCAGATGCTGCTGGTTTTTTAGAATCAAAAATTAAAAAATATTTTCTGAATAATTCGGTTAACTAAGAGAACATTTGGTAATACATTAACCTTTAATTAAAATTAATCTGACAAGTATACGAATATTTCGAAACATGGAGTCAATTTTTCGTCAAGTTGCATATAAAACTCGTGAGCAGATAAGTAACAGCAAAATTCGGAAACACAATTATATACAATATAATTAAAAATTTGCTTTTACATAGAGATTCTCTGGAAATGAGGTTGACGGTTGAACAGGAGTGCACACACTGAAAATTGAACTAACTCTTCAAGACCTCAGCCAGCTTATATTACCGTTTGATTTAAACCTGGTTAACAGGAAAGTTTATGGCATGATTTAAAAATGTAATTATTAACACTAGAATTAATAAGTTAGGTTAGCAGCAAAAGAACAACCAACAGCCTTGTTTATCTACCAAGAGGTAGTGCATTTTAATTAGATAATTGAAGGTTCCGTCGTTGAAATGCTGCAATTTGAAACATATGGTAATTTTCTGAGTTAACTAATAATAATTTAATAATAAGAGATGTTTCAATTTTTAAGTATTGGTTTAACGGATTAGTATTGAAGGGATTTTTTGTGATTGGATGGGAACTGTAAACGGTAACACACAATTAATCCTTTAAGTGGAATGAGCTATATTTCTGAGCTGTTAGTTCATTTTGCCACGACATTTTCAAATCAGTTTGACTGTCTGGCGGTATAAAATCAAGAAATATTACTCTGTGGAGCGTTTTAGACTGCACATATGCAGGGGATATCGACAGTGGGTGATACTGTTTCCTGCACCAAAACAATCCGAAATAATATTAATTGACGCCCTAGTTTCGTGAAGAAGCAACGTGTTTCAAAAGTATAAATGGCGTGCCATACGCAGTTTTGTCAGGGCGGTAATGGTTTGAAATACCAAACTTTGTAGATGTTTATCCAACGAACAAACCATGACATTACAGTATCCTCCTTATCTGATCAAACTACGTAATTCAACCTTGTGGATATCTTCCTTTGATCTTCCATAACCTCAAAAATTGCACAGCAATTTTTATAGCCGATCTGATACATTTTTAATTATTAAAAATAAATACCTTAATATTTCTTCAAGCTACAGAACTTCAAAATGTAGCAATTCGATATTACTGATACCCGACGGTTAGGTTGGCGTAAAATATTATTTAGCTGATGTGAACTTACGACCACATAATTTGATAGATACAAAAATGCGGATTATATTTTCGTAGCCAAATTCAGAAGTGAGTGGCGGCTGCAGCTGAAAAAATATTTTAACTCCATGGCAATGCTAAAAAATATTAAATCCTTGCAGCAATTTAACAGACGAAACCGAAAATAGACTACAAATAATATTAAATTAGTTTCAACCTAGTGGAATTAGCCTTGCGTATCGTTAATGGGATTTAAAAAAGCACCAAATATGTCCATTCAACTAATAGTAATTTTTTGTATATGAATTTACATTAGAGTCCGTATTAAACGCTATTGTTAGCCAAGTTTGTTTTGTTCTCTGGAATCACGTAAAATATTTTTAAAAAAGTGCCAAAGATGATAAGCGTGCTTCGTGTTAATATAAAATATTACTATTATTCTGACGGTATAAATTTTAGTGGTAAGGATTGATTGACTTTTTCCTTGAATAATTGAATTCAACATATAGGTGTTTTGGAAATGTCATTCATAGAAAAATAAATATCCACAGGTAAGGATATTTACTGATTAAAATATAGACCATTGTGTAGTACAGTTGCATTTAAAGCATGTTGACAGGGAAGTTAATTGCATAATTATGAAAGGAAGTGAAGTCCATACTAGAATTAGCTTGATTGGTAGAATGAGTACGATTTTCGGCCTAATCTATCTACTTCGTAGTAGTGCATATGGGTTGGGAAATTAATTTTGTCAACGTTTAAATGCGGAAATCACAAATATTTGACATTTTCATAATTTTATGGATAATTTTCATGAATAATCATGAATGTGTTAATTTTTTAATTAATTGAACGATGGCTACATTTATTTAGTCAAATAATAATAAAATCGCAATCACAAATTTGATTGTAGAAAGGCAAATAGCATGGCAAAAAATAGCATTTGTATTAATAGAATGGATCATAGCGGCGGATTTTTTTTCATTTCTAGTCTTATTCCATCATTCTAGCATGAAATCCCACATTGCCCCAGAAAATTTAAATCTCTGTAACCGTCAAACGGTAACTATAAATTTCAAATTAATGAAAAATACTTTCATTTGGCAGTAAGACTACTTCAATGATATATCACATGACATATGTTGTCATTTGGAATTTTCGAAATGTTAACAGTTTTTCGCGGTTGCCGTTAACTTCATGCGCACAAAGTCAACAGGATTCTCCATAAGTGTATGTGGTATGCACATGCAAAATTTGGTTGAAATGAGGTAAGCCATTTTCGAGTTACAGCGAGGGCAGCAGGCCCTTTGGCCTACTAACAGCAAATTATGATGTTGCAAACTTCGTGCAACATTAAAATGAAACCAGTTTTAGTAACATACTACATACAAGTAAGTAATGACCCTGCGTATAGTTTTGTAACCAGTTCCTGGTGCTTCTTTTTCTGTTTGATTGAGGAAATTCAGAAAAATCCATGCATGGTGATACTGTGGTATCTTCAAAAGAATATTTCATCTATGTTGTAAAATCCTTTTTAATGGCGTTGAAATGATGCAGAAAGTTATGGGATACTATCCAAAATTCATGGGATATTTTTTTCATAATATGACATAGGTGCAATTCCAAACAATTAAGTTAAATATTCCTATATTAATTTAGTCGCATAATAACAAAATGGTAATACAAAATGATATGATTTTGGGTGACAGTTCAGAAAGAAACTCATTCATGGCGAAACAATTCTATCTATGCAGTAGTAACAAATCTAATTTGCATAAACAAGGTTGTCATCGGGAAAATCTGCTATAACTATTAGGGAATTTTTATTAATTAATGGGAAATTTTTGATAAATGATGGATGTGTTTATGTTTCTAAAATTAAATAAGTTATCGATTCCTACTTTAATTTCGCCACGCAGTAATTACCACTTGTTTACTTAATTGTTCGGTTCCGCGAATGATGTTGTTGGTGCAATAACTGTTCGGTAAAACTACATACCATTAGGTAGCTAATGGATTACAGTTGAACTAGAGTTGAATGAATTAAGTTACAACGCTTATTTTGGGTCGTATATGCATTTTTTAATAGAAATAGGAGTTTCTTAATACCTTATGCCCTATTACTCTTAAAACAATCAGATTTTAACAATTTCATTGTGGAATTTGTTATTCATAATTTTGGTAGGCGTTATGCATATGGGCATTATTGGATATTAATCTGATTGGTTATATCTATAAGAAATGGGAATTCAAGTATATCCTGGAATTGGAATCTGGTTCGATTTACTGCACTAATACTGGAATCTGCACTACTGGCAGAAGTGTCTCTTTCAAAAGCAAAATTACCTTTACTGATTCCATTTCCTAGACGAATCTCAGGAGAGCAGTAAGAGTACCCCATTATGTAAAATAATGCTTTTACAAAAGCATGAAAATTTCTCCTTGCAAACTTCGTTCAAGGTTCTCTTATATATCTCATGCCCGGCAAAGAGTGGATTTAAATGGATTTTTAATTACATTGAGCAAATTGTAAGAAAAAGATGCTTGGCTTTTATAAAATAATTAAAAAACTTTCTTGGTTGTAATACTACATATAAGGCTTTATTTTTGGACAATTTCTTTTTTTAAATTCTTATAGTGTTTTATTCAATGAAACAAAACTTGCTGCACGTAAGTGTTTGCCAATGGCTGAACATAAATATGGATTCACTGTGAATCTTCCAGCTTAAATTGCTTTTAATTTCCGTCACAAGCTATCAAGAAGAGTTATCATGATCCAATAGAGAACAAAGTTTGTAAAGTTCTAACGCCGTACGAGGTTTATTTAAAGGTTGTTAACAGCAATGTTGAAAGCATAATTTAAAAATACAATTTAGTTTACTTTTACAATTTGTTACGTTTCCAGGGTAACTGCCAACTGTATCCCAGCTTGTTTGAAGAAGTACAGAAAAATTCCACGCACAATGACACAGTTGTATCTCAACAGCATTAATTCATCTATTTTGAAAAATCGATTGCGGTGGCGTTGAAATGCTTCATGAATAAGTATTGGATTGTTTCGCAAATAATCTTTTAATCATATTGCGTAGGTCCAGTATGTAAAATTAAGCAAAAGATTCCTATATTTATTTAGTTGAATAATAAAAAATCACAATAACAAATTTAATCCTGGTGATGGTGGATGTTCGAAAAAATGCATGCACGGGGAAACTATAATATCTATAGTGTAGTAGGTCGTCTAAGGTGTAAAATCAAGTTGGCTGGCGTTGAAATATCTGTACTACAAAAAATATTGGAGATTTATTAAATTAAAATAATTAATGTTATTTAATAGTGGATATGTTTATTTTCTTTAAATTACATTTTACTATTTTCATCCAAACTGAACGACCAAATACATAACAATTGTCTACTTTACCAGAAACTATCTAAAGTAACACTTGATATTTTTGACATAATATACATAATAAATTTATTTAAATATAATCAAATATTTAATTATAATTTTACACCTATGTGATGCAATTTATATTATAACCAAACTGTTCAATTATTCAAAATAAATATGAGTGCAATGAACACGTAGCTTTGTTATTGGATATTCATCAAGATACTTACACATTGCATGATTTATGTGATCCAGTGATGCCAGCAGACGCTGTTTTCCACCTCATCGATGTTTCAATTATATTTGGTGGGATATATGATCTGATGCTGTTTAGCCAAAGAATGTTATTGCGAACCAAAGCAGGCTAAGGAACGCTAAGGAATTTTGGTGAATTTTATGTCGAAATAATTTGTAAGAGAAGCTGGTTGCTACAGATGATCCGAAAGAGATTGGACTACTTTCAACGTATTGTCAGCAGTGTTAAATAATGACTTCAGGTTATACAATTTCTCAAAGAAAATGCTCTTGAATGAATGAGGCCTGTCACCAGCATAATTATTATTAAATAAAAATAATTATTACGGGATATCGAGATGTCTGCAAAATGATTAATGAATAATTAAAATTAAATTGTAGCTAAAATATTTACGACGGATAATTTTCATTTAGGATTAGTTCCTTTTAACATTTAAATGATATTGGGTAAGGTAATCAAAAAAGGCAATGCTAACATTATTGCTTTGTAGGAAAATTGATCAAATATTTTTTTAAAAGTATTTTTTCCCGGTTACACTAGTTAGCCACTACAGTAGTATGCATAAAAAAGTAATTAATTGGTTTATTTACGCATGTTATAATAACGGCATGGAATCACAATCTGTTACTTATTATAACAAATGATATGCTATGCTTCGTCGCACATCTGAATATCGGAGGATGCAAAGTCGATAAAATAAATTAATTTACGGCGTAAAACTTAACAAATTTTTTTGTTCACTAAATCTTAACAATACTTCTGAGAATTAGGAACAGATACGAAAAGTTACCAATATTCGTCACACTCTGATTAATTTTTGGTTTATATATATTTTACGGCAAATTTTGTGACAATAATTGCTAATCGCTGCCATTCTAGTAATTTCATCCACCTCGATAAAAACTTGGTTAACTAGTGTTGATTTTATATGAAAGTTCACCATTCCTTCTAGACAATGCCAATCACTCAGAACCGGATGGACAGCGGACTGCTTGCAACAGTTTAGAAAATGTTTTTATTATCTTTTTAAATAAAACATAATAAGTTGTGAAAATAAGTTTCTTACATTTAAACGTTGGCAAGATGGCAATTAAATTCTTGTTGTTCGTGCACATTAATCAAAGAAATTTGGGCAATTACTCTCAGAAAAATAATTTGTATATCTATTCGTTACTCTATGTTGGCCGCCATATTAAAACAATTTCTTAATCTCCCTTACAACCAGAATACTGTTTGTTTAGCACTATCATGTGATACAGATTTGGCAACCTTAGAATTTTAGCAATACTTTACCACACCAGCACAGCGTTTTTAGGACCTTATAGGAGCGTAAAATACTTCTGTTTTGTTTCTATCATCTGTGTCGCCAGCTTTTTAGAAGATCCAGAGCAACAAACTTGATTGTGAGTGGGAGTGATTTTCAGAACGATACAGGTGGAAGTCTTCTATGTACTTTTGGCTGATTTGTGGATAATCCATATACTCTGAAATGTATTTTCAGTTTTCTCTTTCTTGAGTAAAGAGCTTCCATTTGTAGAACTAACAATTAGAAGACACAGGAAACAACATTTATTTGCCAAACCAGTATTTTATGTATACAAGTTATATACAACAGCAATAAATTGCTACTACAAAAAAAATTGTATGCATCCCAGCAATAGCTCTATCTTGTGCTAATTATTTTAATGCCCACATTTTTAATTTATTGATGCATGCGTAAATGTAAAAATTTCATTCATATTATTCACAACATTTGATAGCATTTTAAGCCTTTCATATATATATTTCTGGTAAGCCCTATTTATAGTGATGCTAGAAGAAATATTTAAATTATTCACTATAGTGTCGAGCAAAATGCTGTACAATTTTTTTCTGGTTTTTAGTGGATTTCATCAATTCAGTCCTGTTATTGGTGGTGGAGCATATGATAATTTTTTCTGTAATAAAATGTTTTTCCAGTCTTGCAATAGTCTTGCAATAATTGACGGACAAATAACTATTTATTTTTAAGAATAGCGGTGTAAGAGTATAATTCAACTATTAGTTTTTTCTGGATGGTTTTATTTTTTAAAGTTTTTATAACATTTAACGGCATAGTTAAAATATTCCACACTCTGTGAATTCTTCCACGTACACATTATATTACTGCGGTACTCTCCGATATTTTTCAGTGATTTACTAAGTAGCACGAGGCTACGAGTTTGAAATTTTTGTATTATAGTCTAATATTAGAACGGTTATTCAATCTTAACATAAGAGGATTTAAGGAATTGACAACATTAAAAATCAACGGCGCGGAAAGGTAACAAAAACATACACAACTAGACAATGCAAATCTGATGTATTGCAAAAGTAAACCATTTTTTTGCTTAATGGTTACGAAAAATTAAGCATCGATCTACAAATATTTAATTAGACATAAATACCTAAATGACGTAGTAAATTATTTTAAGTAAGGAAATCCATTCACTAACATTAAAATATTATCAATCTCAATTCTTATACTATCAAATAATTCGTCTTTAAATTATTCGGCTCTTTAAGGTAACTATTTTCTAATATATATCTAGCAGCTTATTTAAATTGTAATATTACAATATATGAAAGTGTTCAGTTAGTTTGTAACATTTACAGATATTTTATTTTATAATTTTAATGCAAATGGGCATGTTGTAGTTAACTTAAACTAAGTTACACACCGTAGATATGTGTAAACACAAGAATACATAACTCTAATTAAAAATTGGTTTATATTTAAGCAAAATGTTTTTCCGCCAGCAGAATATCTATTTGCTAATTCATGCCTTTTGAAAGTGTGCTATAATCGCTGGTGTTTTGTTCAAAATGGATTTGCTTTGTAAAGTTTTTGTATCATTACAACGCCAGAATTTAAATTTTCCATGTTATGTATATTAATCCACATATAGATTATGTCACGGCTGTACTATCAGATATTAAAAACTAGACTGAGATTAATAGTTTGATTAAACCTATCATAAGAAACTGTAAACGTAATATTGTATGCTTAATTATACTAAATAATTAATAATAATTCTACAGTTAGGTATTTGAGCAAACTCGAAATCAACGAGATTTGACTTTATATATATTTGCTTCAATCAATTAAATAATTTTGTTTCATCGTTGCTCATATTAATGAGCAGATCTTGAATAAATCGTACGTACAAATTTATTTCATTAACATCTTATCATCAATTAACCTCTCATTATTAGGAACTGTTTTGTGAAATAACATTTAAATTAACCAATTTACCACGTACTTTGTTTTCTTCTAAATGCATTTACAAAGCTTCCAACAGTCAAGGACTAAATGTTATGCAAAACAAGCAACTAAATTGTGACCATTGCAAAAATAATTTATTTTTAATAATTTAAATGTACACAGCAATTAATCCAAATTTGATCTAAAAAAATTTAATAAAAGTGAATATTATTGCAAACGTACTTAAAAGCATGCTGGATCGTGAATGGTGGTATAGTGTTAAATAGGGATACACCATATCAAAAGATTACATTTATGTTTTCCGAGGACTGGTTAGTTATAAAGTACACATTTGCTTGAACAAATTATCCAT
>JAHZMV010005663.1:0-33860 GCA_027743765.1 Coecobrya sp. COE2
CATCGAAATGCCATGAAACGGCGAGAAAATAATTTTACAAAGCGCGCGTATCCAAATAAAATCTATAACAAATTACATACATACAAATACTAACTTGACTTCCAACAAGTCAATGTGCATTTTTACTTATCGACAGGATTTTTAAAATAATCTCTAAATCTGAGTAAACACTATATCATGTTATCATATATATTCGTTACTCTTCTGTCATCTTCATGTATGTACATGCTTTAAAAACAGGGAACGAACGACAGTTCCAACTAAAATCTATTTATTCGTATCCATAGACCCATAATATCTGTATTCGTGGTGTAATGCCAACTCCCAACTCTCCAGCAGAAGTATAGCATAAAATTGAAAATGTCAATTAGAACAAAACAAGCAATGATTTTAAGTTTACACTGTTTGTTAAAATAACCTAATAATAACGAAGACTATTAGGAAGCCGTCACGTCGTCGACAGGAATAAACTATATATTTTTTTCTCTCCTTTTCGGCTGATGAGTCAAGCTTATAAGCATACATTGTGTAAAAATGAAAGTTCATGGTTTCTAGAGTATCTTCTTTTGGCTTTGACTTTTAGTCATCCTCATCATCACCTCATCCCACTAACTCCACTAGCCGAAAAAAAAATATTTCCTCAACTACACCCTTCCTTACTCAATTGTACTTATTTTCAACCGGTATTTATGTGGTATGCATGATGGCAAGAATGTCTGCCTGAGAGTATGGATGACATGCTGATATTTTTATGGTCACATTTTCACGTTTCAGCAAAGCAAACAGGATTTTAACAAAATGCCGATTCTTTTCAACATAATTAACTGTACATTAAACTACATGTGTAATGGTTATGCATTATGCCAAACACGCCAATGCAAACAAATAATATCATGAACGGCTAATGAAAAGAGAATGCTATAATGTTCTCCAGTGTAACTAGTTGTTCGCCAACGGTTACACTGAAAGAGAGAGAGAAAACGAGACGAGATAAAAGAAGCATCACGTCACCTTACACGAGTTACATGAATATGCAGGTTTGAGTTCATGCGGTGTTAACTTTTTTACGGAGAGAGAGAGAGTGAATGGAGAAAAATAATAGTGGCACCAGGCAAACGACCATGTCTGCCAATAAAACTCACTTCCAGTAAATATTTTAATATACACAATGAGACACATAATCTTATGAATGCGATAAATGACGAAGACGTTACCTTAAAAAGAAAAAAGACTTGTGACTTCAAACTGTTTGTGTGAAACTCAAAAAATTTAAATGATATGAGCTGTGGATATCTTGTTTCCTTTAGCATAAACTGATTTTTCTCCCCTTTGGCCTATGGCAAACCAAGATTAGGAAAACTACTACCTTCACAAACAATGAAGCGTGGGTGTAAGAAAAAGTGTAAATCATTGCAAGATGCATTGTTGTATGAGTGATGTGTACATTCTAACAGAGTGATATGTAGATTTTAGCAACAAGATGAAACATCAAACATACAAGAAATGTCGAGAAAACAGAAAACATACAAACTTATAAACATCTATATAAAAAATAGATGTATATATTTGTGTGTGTGTATGTATACTTGTTTTCAATTATGCTTGGTAGTTAACTATAATGAACCGGAATCATCGTCAGTTGCACTGCAAACCTCTTTACAGCAAAATCCAGCAAATAAAACGAGTGGTATGGTGATTCTCTAGAGTAAATGCAGTTTTACGACTAATCACATCAGGTCTTTTTTTCCAGGTGCTACTTATGCTTAAACTTCATTTTTTTTAAATCTACTTTTATTGCCTCAGTTCCAACCAGGAAAGCGAATTTCAATCATCGTCTCCAGTTTCAACCTTCTTTACAAATATATCCACCCTAGGGCATGTGCATGTATATGTCTCACAGTCATGGTAATTATTGGACTTTTAAGGCAGAATTTTTAATCCGTGTCCCTTTTTCCAAAGCAACATTGCCCATGACGCTATGGGAGTACAGACATTATACCTATTTATACTCATTCCCAGCAAAGCTACCGCAAGATGACCATGACGAGATGAAAATTGGCAATGAAAAAGATGATTACTCTGCCTCTTCAATGGTTCAATCATCGTCGTCAGAAGCTACAAGCTAAAGCTAATTACACAATTTGTGAGCTTGATGATGAGTAATAGTGTAGTAGTAGTGAGTGAAGCTCACAAAAATGTGCCGAATACCAAATGTAAAAAAGGCTTTCGTAGCATTTATTTTTTCTGCTGAAGTCGTAAGCCATGAATTGAAGCACATGATAATATACAGAGATTCGGCGACACACACCATCATACCAGTTCACTTTAACATCTCCTTCATCACAATGTGAACTTTCTGGCCATTGCTAAAAAATCCTACCCATCCCAGCAAATAACTGCTGCAACAGCAGCAGCAGCAGTAATGATAATGTAAGCACTGTGTAAACACAAAAAGCTGTCTTCCTTTGCATAATAGCATGTTATGGTGAAAAGGAGAAAAAAAATAATATAACTTTTTTATTGCATTGTAACACATTTGCATACACACATAACACATAAATATGCATGCATGCATCTCCATAGCTAATGTATTGACCACGCGATATCTTTTTTTATGCATGTATAATATAAAGTATTTGAGGATTTATTTATTACTAAAAAATCCAACTTGAGGATGATGATGAGCGCAAGGCAACAGACGCCTGTGAATTGAAACAACATGATCATGCTGGAACCAATCTTTACGATAGGCAAGAAGAGACGCATGATGATGAGGCATGCCAGAACACAAACACAATGCCTAATAATATGAAGATGAATACGAATATTTATACGAGCCCGTCATCATCATAACCGTAATAATAGGTGAGTATAATATACACCATCGCCACCACCACCACCGGCAAACGATACGCTTGGTTAAGCAACTCATCATCAAATAGCCCTAGAGGAAAATGTGCATGTTTTTTGCCACTATACTACAACTACCGTGTAGTTATGTTATCGTGTGTTATCGTTTTGTCCATATAGTCCATAGCAAAATATGATATAATATTTATATATAAAATATTATGTTGAGATTGGAATGGGACACAACTCACACATATCTAACCAACTAGTAGTATAGTATGTAAGAGGACAAAAAAAGTAAATCTAAAAAACAACTTACAAGCACTCACATATTTTTAAATTGCTGCCATTAACGCACAGAATAAGAATTCAAGCAGAGTTTGTAATGCACGGCAGCAGACCAGCGACAACATTTAGTGTGCTTGATTTGTCTTTTCGCCATTTTGTTTAATAGATAAATGGTTCTCGGATATAATGTGTATATATGAATCATGTTTTTGTTTCTTCTTGTAGGTCCCATATTATAATATGTAAGATGAGCCTGTTTAACAAGATTTAATAAAATTTAAGAACCTCATATAAACATTATCATATTTGTCACGATCACGAACTGCGAATTATGATAAGGATGACTAAAAAATGCCATTTGGAATTTGAGAATGGATATCTTCTTCGTCTTAAACAACAGGGAGCACACGCCACGGAAAGATGATAATGACTCAATGACAACTGTAAAGATTTTTGGCTTTGAGTTACACATTCAGTATGCAGGGTACTAATTAATTCATTTGAATAAATGTTTGTTTTCAATATTTTTACTGCTCAGTGCTCGTTCAAGAGCTAAGAATATTCAGTAACATACTTTTTTGGCCTCATGGATTATCTTATCATCGTCTCCACTTCGACAGTAGTAATTAATGCTCACTTAAACTGTTTGTGTTCCAAACTTGCAACAGTAATGCTCATTCATATATTTTATTATCATGAATCATCATGAAAATTAGAATGCTACTACTGGAGCCATACTTTTCCAGCCAAATAACAGTTCCCTGGAAAGAAATGCCTCACGATTAAAGAAATTGAGCCACTTGAAATGCCCATGACGGTCTTCCGTCCGAAAGGAATGATTGATAACATGCAAATACGCGTAGGTATTTACAACGCGAAAAAATTATGTCTTGACTCTCTCAGCTCATGGAGAACAACCATAAAAGATGTAGTCAATTTTTATAATCATTATTCAAGGCAAATACAAACAAACTTAAAAAATGACTATCTTTTGCTGGAGAGTTTGTGTGTCACGATGATAAATCCTAACCCATATATGCAAAACGACCACCGCAAGCAACTGGAATCATATAAACATCATGTTTGCATTTCATTAATTATTACCAGAAAAAGTAAAAAAGCCAAAACATGTCTCATTAAAACTACAACAGTGATGATAACAAGTAGCACAAGAGAATGTTATTTTATACAAACTGGCCCTTTGTTTCCATGTTTTTGGCGATACATGCACACGGGCAAATAGGTTCCCGTGATGAAAATAACTTTTTTAACTGCTTTTCCCAATTTTCTTTACCCATTATCTTTTCAAAAGATTAGCTTTTTTTCTGTATTGTACACGTACCTTTTATCCGCGTCCTATACGCCAATAATTCACACTTTTGTTTTGTATCAATTACACACACAAGTCACTTTTAACTGTTTAACTGACGAGAAGAATAGTATATAGTTGGAATATGTTTTCCACACCACATATGAAATATATATATATATTCCAACCAAATCGTTAACCAAAAAAGAAATAACTACAGGAACGGTTCTGAAAAGTAAGAATAAACTTTATAAATATTCATAACTTTTTAACGCTTCAAGCAAAAAAAATGAGCCCAACACAAAAGGGTAGAGCCGCCACAATTAAAGACAGCAATCAAGTCTAGACAACTCTCTCTGAGCAGTAAAGAAAAAGATGTTGGTTTCCAAACACTAATGGATTCACCATTAAAACTTATAATTTTTATATATGTTCCAATAATAATATTCTATCTCTGTGTGTATGCCTTTCTCCTCCAGACAACAAGAAAGAGAGATGGAAAAGGTTTTTCAACAAGAAAACCTGAACGGGAAAGAGAGAGCAAGTGCGCTAACAAATTCTCGGATATCTATTTTATCTATAAAAATTTATATATTCCAGAGTCCAGTAGTAAAAGATGATACCTTTTTTTCAGAGCTTTCATTAAAATACAACAACAGCCCAAATTGCAACATTCCTCCCTTTCTCCTACATTATTCTAACTCATACTAAACCAACTACTGTACAATAATCTACTTTTTTAGCAGTGAAACAGATAAGGAAAAGATGTTGCTTTTCTGATACTTCTTCAAGATGCACACAAATCTCTCTCTCTCCACATCATATAGTAAGTTTCCTCTCTTTCTGGCAAAAGGAGAGCATGTAAAGTAAAAGTGGTATAATATCAAGTAATGCACGAAAGAGCCGAGCCGAGCCGACACGCCCAGTCGATGACTCTCTAATATACAGTAGTAGAGTAGTAGCCAGACAGAGAAAATTCCCTGCTCATCATCATCAACTTTTTTTTAACCCTTTTTACTTCTAGCACAACAAACTAACAGTAAGAGCTTGTCTGTCTTATAGTATCCACGGTACACAACAGCCAACACAATTCGTATGAATACATATTATCCCTTTCCAAAATATACGACTTGGTGGACTACTGTCCTTTCTGAAACACTTGTGTCGTGTGTACATACAAACCATGCCAAACTTTTTTTTTATCTAAATGCCGGTTTCTCTCTAGAGTCCTTCTTCTTCTTCTCTAAACTAGCCTCTTTAAATATTTACTTTATTTCCCCCAAAAAAGAAAAATGGTCCAACAACAATACTATAATGCCAATCTTTCTCTTTTCCGTTTTTTCTTTAATAATTAACAATTTTATAAATGAAAAAAAATTATGTATTAGTTCCTTCTTACCTTTTCCCGGAGTGTGTGTGTGGAAGGGTGAAAGAGTATGAGTGAATGAAAAGAGAAACCAAAAATGTAGAAGCACACACAGTAGTAGCGGCACCACTACTTAATGTATATACGTAGTAGTAGCCTAATAATAAGTAGTACACAAGATATTCCAACAATATTCTATTCTATATATTTATTATTATTCGGTTAGCACACAGCACTATACGCCACTTCTGTTGTCTCTTTTAGCTTTGGTAGTACTATCAAATTGTTTCTTGTATGTGTGGAGAGAGAAAAGTGTTAAGTTTTTGGAAGCTATATATATAATAATAATGTGAGGTAGTTCAATAGGGAAGGGCTGGTGCTGGTAATGATGCTGCTGCTTTAGCTTCCAACAAACATACAAGAGAATAGATGATATTTATACTGATGATGTATACTTTTTTATATAACACAAATAACTTCCACATCCACCAACTTACACCACATACATTTGTATAAAAAAAGAGACGGTTTCTCTCTCTTTCTGCACTGCACTCTCTGGCAGAAGTGAACAAACACTAGTGAAGGAGCACTGTAAAATATCACTGTTTCTCTCCTGTGTGCCCAATCGTATTCTCCAAAAAGGCTTTATATAACTTATATCAAGCTTTCGGGTTTTCGCTATAAAGGCAACGCTCTGCTGAGCATAAAAGGTGTATTATGTGTGCATGCTAGAGAGTTAATGTATATATGTATGTACATATAATAATATAAGTTAACTGATGATGATGATGATGACGATGACGGTAATAAAAAAAATATAGTTGTGTGAGAGAATGTATGTAATAATATTTCTTTGTGTTTGTGTGGGGAGAAGAAGGCTTGTTTCTTTACTTGTGCAGTGCTGCTTGTTGTAAAAGTCAACTATTGCTGCTTAAAAAGCCTTCTTTTTTTTGTGACTGATGATGATAAGGCTGTTTTTGTTGATGTTGAGGAGGACGATGACGAAAGTAAAGGGACTTCTAGGCAAAGAGAGGCATCAAAACTTCATTCTTTGGCAACAACAACAACAACACATATATATGTGTATATGTACACATACAACAGTCACAATTCAGTCTGCTTCTTTTATTTTACAAGAGAATCTCAATTGTAAAACCAAACTTACTCTCTTTGCCTTATAAGCGATCTCTTTTATTATTCAACTCGTTCGTCCCTCTTGTTAATGTTAGAATAATGCCAGGGATATATATGAGTGTGTATAATGATATTGTCTCTATAAGCATTTACCAGTGATTCCGGCTCAAACTTTTAGAGTTTGTTGTATTATTCCTTTTTCAAACACGCATATATGTATATATAGAGGCAGGCGTTTATCCAGCTTCAGTATTTCTTCTTGTCCTCGTCCACCCCTGCTATATAACTGCCACACTGCCGCCAATCACGCTGTTCTTGCACGATATAATGTTATACGACGACGGGACACACTCTGGGTTTTTACGGCACGGTATGCTTTTCATTTGCTAGCATATTGCATTGCAAAAGTAGAGAGAAAATTCTACATACTCAACTCAGAGAGTTGTTTCTGTAAAGAGAATGACGGTAGTGACGACGGCGACGAAAGAAGAAGAAGATCCCTTCCCTTTATATTTTTGTTCCTTTTTGCTACACTGCTACACAAGCACACGGTTTGTTTAAAGATGTTACTTCGTTACTGCTGCCGCTTTTAGTTGTTACTGCTCAGTCTGTCCTGTCCTAATAGTCTTGTATTTTTTTCACTGGATTAGTTTGGTGTTTTAAGGGAGATATATGGAAAATATTGTATAATGTTGTACTTGTTACAGCCAACAAACCAAGCCTGTAATCCCAACAATGCAAAAATGTTAAAACACATCAGAGAGATATTCAAAAGTGTGTAGAAAATGATAATAATGTTTGGTTGGATTAGTCTCTGTGAAGTAATGATAGAGGATAAAATATACATAGAATGCACCATGCATGCACCACATTACATCTCTTTACAAAACTCTAGCCGATATATATTATGTGACTGTTGTCTCTATCGTACCCCTCTTGCTACCCTGTAGTCTGTAGTTACCCATCCGTACCTCATGTAAATATCGGGGGCACTCTAAAAAAACCTTAGTATTTTTTCATGAGGATGCTATTATCTCTCTCTGTTCTGTGCAGAGTGTCTTGTCGTTTATGTTAAAAATGTACATGGAAAAATATTCACAAAATCACAAATAATGTTTGGATAAATGCACAATTTTATGCATGCATGGGTACGCGGACGACTTTGAGCAGCATGAATAATGTGCATTATTATTAATCCACTATGTAACAGGGTCGTATGGATGGATATAATATATATTTCAGTGCTAGATATATAGCTGGCGATTAATTAATGAACATTTTTATAGTAGGGCACTGATTACTTTTGTGCGAATCTGTTTGTACTAGAGAGAGACATGTATGCGCACATATTTTATTGCTATATAGGTGCGCCAAGGTGCCAAATAATATTATTTAACAACAGCATGCTGGAAATGCGCAAGAGTTGTTCGAGTACGATTGATTCCATCATCACTCAAAAATTTGCATATTTATCAGTTTCTTGACGAGCATTTCAAGTACACCGTCATGCACCTGTCGTCTATATTTATATCCTATCAAATCAAAGACAAAAGAAGACAATAATATAAATGAAAAAATGTTCAGATCCATTCATCCTGCGCACTTTTGCGAAAGAATAATAAATAATATTAGAATGCCCCATGTATGAAATTAACACAGTGGACTAGCAGAGTGTTTGGTCGCTTTCTGATTACTGATATCTTGATTTGTCATCATCGGCAACCGATATTGATGTGAACAAGCGCAAAAACTGAAAGGAAAACTTTAAACTTCACATTTAACACTAATGTCATTACTCATAATATGTATATATAATTATGGATATATCATATTTCTGTGAATCGAATAATATGTTGACTCAAATTGAACCCCTACACCTATGCCCTGCAAACCTTGCCTTGTAGGTATGACTCACTCTCCGTAAAAGGTTTTGCTCACACACTCACGCTACAGCAAAAAGCCACATTGCTCGTGGCAGGTTCATTGTCATGCGTTACTTAAAATATGAATTTATAACCATGTCGATAAGCAATCATTTATGATGTATGATTATTGACTGACTGGATTTTTGACATTATGGGTTATTAATGAGACACTGTACAGTAAATAAAAAAAGTGTGCATATTTTAGTCTGGAAGTCAGCTTTCAAACCATTAGTACCACCACAGAATGAATTGAAAATTATATAACTTGTTATATTGTGCTTAGTTGTTTTAATGGGCAATGTGAGACTAGTTTGGAAAACAGCCTATTAATTGGTAGTTGTATATTACATTTTCCCATTTTTTGTCATATTTCTCTTAATATTTCTGACCGCTACATCCACCGGTTTCTGAAATACGTGATAAATATTATTTTTCTAGCAAGAGAAAATACTTATCCAGTCTAGTACAATACAGGTCAATTTAACAATTGACTTAAACACTTTGTTGTAGAAGTAAGATTTCAAATGTCACTAAAATTTTCTCCATAAAGAAACGAATTGATTTTTCATGCTGAAGATAATCAATTGAAGTTTTTCAAATCGAGAATGTCACCGATGACCGGTCCGTAGTGCTTAAAATAATGTAATTGAGGCCCAAGTGGTTGAGAACCAATTGCAAAAAATAGTTTTAAAATATGGACTATGAATTTTTGGAATTGGAAACTATGCTACTGATGGAAAGACAGAATGAGTGAATATAACGTTCAATAATATACAGTTATGCTATGCCCTATGAACGCAACATTTTAACCATGCATGAAATATGGTTAGTTGTGTGTGCAAATGACCACAGACCTGTCTGCCTGTCTCGCAGTTTCAATACACAAAGAGTAAATTATCAACTGCATGAAGGTAAGTAAGGGTTCAGTCTGCAATCAATCACTGAAACAAATAATCCTGTCATGTCTAAATGGGATAATTAAACTACAGTATGAAATGAAATAGGAATCTTCCAGTGCGTCGAAAGATGCGTGTTTTCATTTGCATACTATGGTGTCTAAAGCAATGATTTATGCAAACAATTTACTACCAATATGATAAAACAATTTAATGACTTTAATTATAGATTGTTGGCAAACTATTAAAACAGATTTTTAAGCACGTTTATTCATACAACAACAATGCCGCCTTCCATAATGCCGGCTACCTGCCCACGTTTCTCAGCCCGAATCCGTTCATAAAATCTAATTTCTACCTATAATTAACCTACTCTACAATTTAATCACGTTTTCAATGTAAATGGTCAAGTTACCTCAATTTCAAATATACTCTGGAAGACAAACCAAACTTGCTTTGATTTCCTGTGATATAACCCCGGAAATATATTTCTATAAAAAAACAATTGAAAATTCCACAAAACTTGATACCGATCACCACACGAAGAACAATGTCACAACACCACAAAAGATCCGTCACACAACAGGCACAGCTCTTAGACTGTTTAGAAACAATCGGACGGAAACTGAAACTGAGAGTAGAAAAGAAGCAAGAAAGGAGCTATATGATCAGATATAATATATTGAGATGTAGAGAAAATGTTGCCGTATTAGTTTTCCTTCCCAAAAAGCCAGCAGCATGTGTTCTCTTTTTTTCTTGCACTCTGCACTCCACTTCTTTTCGTGTGGGCTACATTACTACTCTCGCACACACGACCATATGCCAAAGTCGTATATAGTTTTCATATTACTTGTTCCTTATGTCTACCGTCTTGTGAGACACTTTACATCGCAAGTGTAAGTCGCGTCGCAAGGCGCAATGCAATCAAGAAAGGCTTAATTTTTACAGCTTATGTACAAGTTCCTCGCATTCTTTTCGTCCTCTTTAGTCATTTTATAGTGTGCTTTGAAGATTTCGTGTTCGTCGACGATACCACTTTTTTTTCTTGAAAGCTACTCTTTTTGTGTTCATGCCTTGCCATAAAATTGAATTCCCATGTTCCAAATGAGCAGTAAGACATAAAAAAACTGGCCAATGTTCATGGCATGATGAACAATGCAAAGAAGAAAGAATGATTTGTAAAGAGATATTTGCGTAGGTATGTATCGAATTACCTATGATTTCTTATACCTTTTTTGTCTAGCAAAAAAAAACTTGATTACCACTTCTCAGCAAAATATATCATCACCCATGTAAAATAGGCAAGAGAGAGAGTAAAACAGTTTTAATTTTCCATGAAGTCACTCCTTCCGTTCCTTCTCTTCATTCTTCACTTCATTTTTACACAGAAAAAATTTTCTACACTCTTTTTTGTCTTTCCTTTAGTTTTTCCGCGAGCAGTAATAAAAAGCGAAGAAGAAGAAGGATAAACGAATGAGAACTTTCCTATTTTATTACTTTACACAAAAAGGGGTGATCAGTAGTTTTTCATACAGCTCAGCAGTACACAACGACGACAGGTTGGTAATAGATTGTTGTTTCCAAAGAGATCAACAAAGTGCTGAATGTGTACTACCAAATATCACGTAGTAATAATAATCATGCATTATCAAGAACACCGCTTTTAAATTGACGCTTTATATTTTGCAATGGTAATCCGTCCATCTGGCTCACAGACGTGGCTCACGTTTTGCTAAAAAATGGAATTAGTTATGAAATTGTTTTCTCATTCCAAAGAATACTGCGTATGCTTTGTTGGACAGGATTCAATTTCGAATCTTACATTTCCATGCAATTTATGAACATGCTAAATAATTTCTCCATGGTTTTGTGATAGCGATACAGGAATTTTTCCTAAAACTGTAAATGACAGAATTGTTGCATTAAAATTTTTGTTTAATGGTAATAGATTTGAAGGTGAACTAGGATAAAAGCGCTACTTTTTTATCACATTTACAAGGCTCTGGTTTTATAATGCCTCTATTTTGTCTATTTAGAGAATATAGCTCTGATAGAGACGAAAAATGGACAGAAAATGCAACAACAACGTAATCATTTTGTTGCAACTCTACTTACCTGTGCTGTTGTGTATTGTAAATACCTGCTGTGTCATTGCCATTTTCAGGTTTTAGATAAACGAGCATTCATAAAATAAGGCATAAATTGTTGGCATTGCAGGAATGATGCAGACAGTCAGCTATCAGTCAGTACATCCTCCCAGAGTGATGAGAATTGTTGAGAAACGAATTACCACTAACAATGCGGAGATGGATGAAAATGACGCTGTGTTCAGTCGATGATGTCATCGTCATGATCAACAACCACGCATAGTTGTTTGGAGTAGTAGTGTGTGGCGTAGAGTTAATTATTTTATGAAAACCTTCATGGACATTGCATTGGTGTACAGCAGAGGTGGGGGCGAACTAAATACTAAAAAATGCAGAGGGTACCAGTCAAACTGTGTCACTACCATTCGTCTTCGTCCATCAAAATTGTTCACGTACAACCGTGTAAATCATGCAGTTTGGTTTACATAATAGTCTACAGACATTTTAAAATGTTTCCCATGTATGTTTCCCTGTACCCACAATGAGTGTAAGCACTTTTTTATAATGTCACAACTTACAAAGTTGAATACTTCAAAACATCATCGTACTAACTATTACAGATAGTAAAAACTATGTACTGATAGTAAAACACGCTTCATAAATATACCTTTTATAGTAGTAAGTAATGTTGAATGTAGGAAAATACTTTTGACTGATGGCGTTTTGTGTGATTTCAGATCATACGATATATATGATCATATCTGCATCTATTCAAAGCGCGTAATTACCTGGAAAATGATTGCATCAAACGACCATAAAACAGAAAGTGGTAAGAGTACCTATGCATGCAAGAGAGAGGAAACTGAGGCGGCATACGTGATGATGATGATGATAGGATACCTAATGATAATGATCTGTCGGCTGATCATGATTGTAAAAAGGGCATCTAGAGCTAATAATATCAAATTTGTCCTTTAAAACTGGTCCACAATTGATGTTTAACGAGAGTGGTAATGAAACGTGGATTACGTTCAGTTCAGAATCAATGTGGTGGAACCTTGATAGTTAAATATTGATGGTTGAATGCCAACACTATTTTTATTATGCTCAATAAAAATATTAAAAAAACTACCAAAGGCACGATAGTAAATGAAATGAATATTTTCCACAAAACATATAACCGTTCCAGTTCAGTGTGTTTTTTCCTTTCTTTGTTTCGTGTTGCATTGAGCTTCGTTCCAATTCACATTTGCATAGGTATAGTTTGGTATTCCCAATCTGTCCACGGGAGTTTCCTTTCCTGGACAACATTTCTGTCCATATTTTGTAAACAAGTTTGCTTACAATACTTCAAGCTTGCATAATAAAACAACGGTTCTACCTAAGGACATGATATTGCATAACGTGTCATTGTGTACGGATATAAATAAGTTTACAGGACATCATGAAAAGCATATATGAATACCTGACATTCATTCGCATCAATGGACAGAAAAGCTTATCATCACGAAGTATAAATTCATTTGAAATAATAAAATATACCTAGACAAATTCCAGTTTATAATCAAAAGTAGTGTATGCAAGTAGTGGGTCAATTTGAGCTCCGCTCAGAAAGGTGAAAATTAAATAAAATCTACATACATTCAACGTACAATCTTTATTTGCATACCTCCAGCCGATGACCAATTTGAATTCCCCTGAAAGTAGTGATCACAAACTACAAAAAACTGGCTAAAAGGAGCGCAGTAAAACCCGAGGAGGAAACCAAACTGGTCTAAACTAATATTAGAAAGCACCCCAACAAAATAGGGTCGTACCGTGCCACCCCTTGTTTTATGGCTTTCACTGCCCTAAATACATTCGCATTCCATTTCTTCTCTACGTGCATGGTAGGGATGCATAAATTTGTCAGCAGAAAACCGTAAAAGTCTAGATACGTATATGTATGTATGCCTCAGTTCCCTAATGCCATGTTGAGCAGAAAGGAGTCAAAATTCAGAAACCCCTCGTATTCCTTCGGATATTTCCAGCAGTAGTGTGTTCATTTTCTAGCTAATGGCATACTTACAACTTACACCATCAGCTAAATATTACACATACCTGACTGACTTAAGCTTTTGGACTGTGACTCAGAAAAGAGTCGGCGGCCAAAGGGAGGTTTGCTGGAGAAGTTCCTACTTCCTGCTCCGACACAGTAGTGTACAATGTATATATAATCATAATATGCAGTTGCTTGCAGCGGTGGGAGGGAGGACATATAGGATTTTTCAGAGGAAATATAATATATGCTTTGGCTTGAATAGAAATTGTACACAGACAGACAATGCAATGGGAAGATATGAACACACGGGCAACATAACGGTTACTTCCAACATATAAATATTTCATTTGTATTTGTTATAATGTGCTTTCGTGACGAAGGAAATGGAAACCGTCTGTGTCTGGTGAGTCTGGCTGGATTGGTAATATGGAGTGACGTGTCGGGAGAAACTAGGAATTTGGCATGGCGTACTATTATTGTAGGATGGAAAATCTGTGATACTTTCCTTTCCTATAATACGGTATTTTGTATTAGTAATAATAACAGTAAGTAGGTATGCTTGTACTATAAATGTCTCTTTCGTTGTTCCTGCTAACCATTAACAAATGTTAGCAGTTTATGGTTTCCGTCGTCGTCGCTGGAGCTGGAAACATGCCTATACTTTCTCTCTTCAGGTTTCCCTGCACGCTACTATACCACCAACCAACACAACTTACAGCAGCCATAATATAGCACGCTAGCCAATAAACCTGGCATTTTACCATGATGAATCCATGCCATTTCTTGCTCCTTTGTTGCTACAGTCAAACTTGTCTATAGTGGCTGCCGAATGGCGACATGAAAACCGGCCACTATAGCGTATGGCCACTATAAATAACATTAGTTAAGCCTGAAAAAAAATTTCCGGCGGCAGACCCTGCAGCCACTATATACAGGTCGCCAGTATAACGTGCGCCAGTATAAACAAGTTTGACTGTAATATCCTGGAATTATTTGTATTTACGTGCCTACCTAAGTCTGCTCTGATTCTCAACTGTGTACCCGCCTCTTCACTGAACTGTATTTATTTGTCATGCTGTTCCGTTAGCAAGAAAAAGAAAATAGGTAACAGTTCACAAATATTAAGAACTGTCGAGAGAGGGTAACATTTCAAAATCTTGGAATCAGTATAGTAAACTGACAACCGATACGTTATACAACCTCCACCTTTGAAAGTGACCTACTTTGATGTCCGCATTGTTTTTAAAACCTTTTATTGCTAATTAATAAATCTTTCAGAATATTGAATAAAACTTAATAGATTGTATACATTTGCAAATTGATAGTATTTTATGTCGCATTTGCACTTACATCTTGTTGTAAAACGTCACACAGGCTATGTAGCATTTTTCCTTTCTTGTATTTTTATTTTCTGCATGGCTTTGACATCAAAGCGAATGTGATCATCTCACAAGCCTTTTTTCATGTTTTGGCAAAGGGAAAAGAGAACGATCCATTTTGTTGTGCTGCTGCTGCATCATCACTATCATGTCCACACCGTTTTTTTTCTTCGTCTAACAAGTATGTATGTCTGATGATTGTGCAACCTCGGATATAAAGTTGATTGAAAAAAAAGGTTCAAGTATGTTGAGTGAGCCAAACCTCTTTTAAAAAGTACTTTATATTTTTGCAATACATCTATTTTATTTTTTGTCTTGTTTTGTTGTTGTTGAGGAGGAGCACAAGCAATCGTCTTGAGTCAGCAGTCGTCGTCATGCTTTTCTTGATCATCTTCAGCCCTTTTCTTTATGCTGTTGCTCAGAAGAAAAAAATTAATTCAGGGTTCACCCACTCAAAAGTACGGTGACACGAAAGGTCGTTGATGAAAATGTTAGCAAGAGATGCTGTGTACCAAAAGTCCTGTCCAAGCGTCACAAGTTTTTGAAGTTTGTCTCATATTATTATACTTTATTTCACTGTAAGAAAAAGAGGACAGGGAAAGAGAGAGAAGGATGGGAGGAGATGGATGGAGATGCGTTTCATTTGCTTGTCGACATCTGGCATGACAAATATTCCTTGTAAATAATGTATCCAAAGTGAAAGCCAAATCCGTGATGATTCTGCTAAAGTGAGCAGGGAGCTTCTAAAAAGGTGGATTTGGAAGCTTATCTAGGAAAGTGCATACATATGTGCATAATAACATACATGCCTCCTATACACAATTGGATTGGGTGTATATAAATATTATTATTACGAAATAAACTGATGATGATGATGACAAAGTTTGTCTTGAGCAAAAAACACCGGTTTTGTAAAGAAACATGGCACAAGAAGGATGTCATCCGTTGTTTCACTTTACATGTATGTATTATATACACATAAGCAGTGTAGTTCATTTCTTGTCGAACCATCTATTAAGCTCTCCTACGACAATAAAGAAGCATTATCAGAATTATATGAATTGTCTCTTTTCGTTTCTACTTGTTCCAACTTTTTGTACTTTTATTTTTGCCAGGTTGCAAAAAAACTCTTAACTAGATGGAAAGAAACGAGAGTTGGGAAATGGGGAGGGAGATTGAGGTGGTTGCTAATATAATGAAAAAGCTTTAATATTGTCACTTTTAGTATTTTTGTCCCATTTCAACCCTTTTTTATTCCAGATCCCTGCAAAGTCTACAGAGATCCCAAGAAAAAAACTGTGTACGGGGGATGGTATAAATAAAACTTGTTATTTTCCAGTCAGTTATGTCGACTCCATCCTGTCAGGTGTATTTACACACACCACCCGGCTTATAGACATAACAGTAGCACACAGTCGTTAGCACTACTTTTTTGTTGTAAGTGTTGCCAAACAGAGCATTTTAAAAATTACACAAGCCAATCTCCGATTCCTATTATTTTTCTTGGCGTGACATTTTTGTGACACTGCAAAAAAGAGGGATTTGCTCTGGGTAAAGCATGACGATATGAAAGTCGTTTTGTTCGTCTCACACTACACAAGAAATCCATTTGTTAGAAAAGCAAGCTTTGACTCTTTTTTTACATTGTTATTTTAGTTCTTTTGTAATTATTGACCATATATGGTATGCGAATATGAAAAAACAGAAGAAAATGCTGAATCTGGTTTTCTTTCTTTTTGTTCCCCAAAAAAATTCCATTGTGAAAAAAATGAGTTGGACATGCAGAGTCCAGCAATATCTAGTGCATTTCATACATAAAATACTTGAGAGTCTAGAGTGTAGAAGATAGGAAAAATTTTCACAGAGCGCAGTCAAAAGATAATCCTACCAAGAAGCCTGAACTACATACAATATGAAATAAAATACCCAACCGAGTTAGACAACGGCAAGACCATTAGCCCAGTAGTAGTAGTGCATTGACTTTGTCTTGCACGCTCACAGCTTAATAGTTTCGCCATTTGCAAAAGACATTATTACGCAAAGGTCAAGCCGAGAAAAAATGTAGAAGCCATCAAGACAAGTCTCCTCCATGACGCTTCCTCCGTTTTCATATGTCTTGTCTTCATCTCAAAAGAATCCTTTTTCTTACTGTCTGTCTCACAGAAAACTTTTACTTCCTTGTTTTATGGTATTCCTGATAAAAAACCCTAGCAGCGAAGAAGTAATAAACTTCCTGTCTGTTGTGTACTTTTTTGGACAAACAAGAATGATTATTATGATTATTCTCGTTATTAGTGCGGACAATTCGTTTCTGCTGTGTACATCACAATGTTGGCAAGGAATGTGGTGGGAATTAAGTACAAATGGGATGAATAAACATGTTCCATGTATAAAAAATGGCACACAAAAAATTGTGCACCATTTTTTGTACTTTACTTGAGTTTCTTTATTATGTTTGGCTGTGTTGCAAACAAAATAGAAAATTATTTATTAATGGTGATGCTTTCTGTATAATCAGAAATGTTGTTTGGATTATTTTATTTGTGTGTGTGTGTGCTCTAACCAGCATAAACATTTTACTGGGAGGAACATGACATCCCAATTTTTAAAATGGATTTATTGCCACAGGACCTTATAAACTTTTTTTACCAAATGTTTCCACACACACACAAAACAAGCAATATTTCTTAATTACATACTTCAATAAAGTTTGAAGGGTATGGTGGTTAATTAAATTTTCCTTTGAGAGTCTCTGAGTGGTGGAGTAGGAGAGAAACCAGCTTGTCACAGGTTTTTTCAGAAAAAAAAGTACAAATGCAGGTGTGTGTGCTTCAAAATGATAACAGTTGTCTGTTTGACAAAAGAATGTTGTTACTTTGCTTGTAAAACTTTTCTTTTCTGATCTCTACTGGTAGTTTCGCTCATGATGAAGCTGGTGGAAGAAATTTTCAATAAAGCAGAGAGATGGAAAAAAAAGTTGGGCAATTTTTTATACGTGTATAGTAGTAGCATCTCTTTTCAATCTTATCTTCTTCCACAACTTTCCTTCCAAGGTAGCTGAATGGTTTTAGGGAAATCCTAGAGAGTTTTCAAGCAATTTAGAAACAAGTTTGGTAGTGTTTCCTTGGCTGAGTATATATATCCTGCATTTTTTCCTTAACGGACCACGTTTTGTTAACTTTTTCTATATATTCCATCCTAAATACTCTTTTTCTGGGCATTTACACGTGAAAATGTAAGTGTTTACGGGTGAAGCCTAAATTCCTGCGTTCCAAAATAGAGGAAATAGGTATCACTTTCAAGACACTGTGTCGTGCAGTTAAACAATACATATTATAATTGACAGAACGTGTAAATGGTATGCAAATTTTATACTGAGCATTTTCATGTTTGTAATTCAAAACGCTTCCGGAATACATAAAAGCCTGTATAAAGGTAGCAGCACAGCGTCTCTTTTTGTCATGCTGATTAGCCGGCTTAATTAGTTGCGCATTATCTTCTCAAAGCAGCAGCACAGAGAAAAAAGTTTTTTTGTCTTGCTCTTGTTTTCCAGCAACATAAATATAATAATAAATCACTGGAAAGTCTTTTAAGTTGCTACTCCGAACTTGTCTGGTACAATTTCAAGATATTTTCTAATTGCGTTACAAACGGTACCTAAAAAAGTAACTCGTTGTTCTTTCCGCAGGAAAAATCAGAAATATGCGGTACTGAGCTTGTATATGTATACATTATATATGTTATAGCAATAATAATGTAATTTGATTATTATTCCTTGAACAATTCCAAGTTACTTTTCCTACATACATTCATTACATTCAAGTAACAATGTTCATACGTCCGTTTTGCGTCCCTGTTGTTCCTATTTCAAGCTGAATTATACGAAGTCTTACTTTCAAAAGTTTCAGTTGGTAAGCCTAAACGGATGTATTCATTTTAAAAAGAAAATTCTGTGGAAGAGCACAAAAGAGATGGTCCCGAGCCCGAGTTACCACAAAACAGGATATGAAATGAAAACGTAGAGTTTCCACAAAAAAACTTTTATAGTGCACCATGGAGTTAGGTTATGGCGACGGTGGTAGAGCGCTGTTCCCGACCCGCAAAAAAATACCCCTCTGCAGCAGAACCCCCACTCTACAGGGACTATAATATGTATGAAATGTGTAGATAGGTACATCTAGATTTTTTGAAATGTTTTTGAAACAAATACGACACAGTTTCGTAACCGTTTTCCGTTTCACTTTAAAAATTTGACGGTCTCAGGGTGGGAAATCAATACGTCAGTTGCACAAAGTGTGAGCATACAGAGCAAAATGATGTAATTCTTAAAAGGAATTTTTATGATTGGACGATTACGAGAAAACGTTATTTTTATAACGTCATCGTTACCATGTTTTGGTTTCATCTGTCAGTACACGTCAGAAACCTTGCTGTTTTGTTGACTAGATAGATGAAAAATGTTATAAAAAAGGTCTATAACCTTTTGCTCTACTGTAATGCGATCTGTAATAAGCCAGTAAAACATGAAAAAAAGCACAAAAATAGCCCGTTATATATCACGCTTGTTTGTATGATTTTCTCACACATTGCTGTATCAGTTCTTGGAATCTTATCGGGTTTGGCAATCTTTTCTCCATTCATCTGTTCATAATTCATATGTCGCAATTTCTCTACACCAGTTTGCATACAAAATTTTCACGTACATGATTTCATGCACATTATATGTATCTCGGTGGATAGTAGATGCATTAAAAGTACAAAATTATTATTATCATCCGCATATGCGGTATTCCACCGAACCTACTCAATTCCTTATTTAGACTCGCTCTCTTCTAAGAGGAGTTTAGCCATATTTAAAATTTACAATTAGAAGTTGTACAATGGGTGTACAGTCTAGCATGACTTTCAAAATGTGCATAACTCATGGCTTAGGTATCTATTGTGAGTTGGATGACACATTAAGAAAAACGTACAAGTACAAGTGTGTATGATAAGATCGCTTCCTTTATACATATAACATTTTCCTTTTTGTGCTATCTGCTATATAACTTGAGTAACAAATGCTGAATAAACTGAAAAGCTGAGTAGGACGATATGAACATTGAAACCGTCCTGTAAACATGTCCAGGGTGTAGACTAGATATCTTTTGGAAATTAGTTCCACTTCTGTGCTGTTTCTAACAAATATTTGTATAATACGAAGATATACATATTATATAGTCAAACGTGTGTTGCTACCAAAACGCACATTTTACAAGTCTACTTTGTCGTAGTAAATTATTATGGAGTTTCTAAACTTGGTATTTCTCAAGTATTTAAATCAAGGGTTTTCTGGATTCTCTCTGTGTGTCTGATGTTCAACTTTTCTGTATGCCTAAGTAGTCTCCCGCTGTGGTGGATTAGCACTTGGATTTATATACCCGAGCTATTGTCTCAACCTCTCCCATAGAACAAAGAAAGACTCATTCATTCATTCTGTCATTATTGTGCCGTAGCAGCAAACAGTACTATTATTATTTATTCAAGGCGCTCGTACCATTCATTCTGCTGAATATTAAATGTATATCGTCTCAAAAGAAAACTCATGAACGTTTGCTTGGAGGAAGGCCACCATTTTTTAAATTTTGATGATCCGATTGTTAACCAATTCAAATAATAGGATGATGACACAGTGCACCTACTCATGTCCTTCAGCTCAAACTGATATTTCACCATTAGCCGACTTTTCTAAAGAAAATGGCGACTTGAATAATTGCTGCTACAACAAATTTAGTGGAGTAATTTGTAGATTTCCTCCAGTAGTAAAAAACCAAACAAACATATAAGATGTCTGGCAATGGGACTATCTGTATGAACATATATCTTCTACAAAAAACCAAAAACCTAAATGTTTATATTGGTGCATCAGATTAAATGTTATGTTTACAATACAACGTCGCGTAGGAGTGGCCTTGGTGGTAATGGTTGTAGGGCTAATACGATTCTCCTCTTTTATTTATTAAATACACCAACAACAATCAATGAAAGTGGAGAACCGCTTTCTACACAAGTTGTTCGAATCACGACGATTATGATGTCATACATAATGTATTTATGTATCTAGGTCTTCATAAAACCTATCCAAGGAAATAGCTACACAAAGTAATAGTCGGGTTATAGAGCAACTAACTACACACACAACTTACTACATACAAAATAGCGAGAACGAGAGAGAAAAAAACGAATTTTATTTAGGGAAACCAAGCAAGCATGGCATGATCGTCTGGAAGGAAAGTAAACTAAGAATAATGTTGCCGCAAACTTGGGGGGAAAAGAAAGCAGAAATATCTTGGCAAAAAAACTTGTTAACCTTTTCTCGGCTTTTGTTTCCTACATTTTCTCAAATCAAATGGGTTAGCATGGTTGTTTCTCTGTCTAATATATATTTCTGGAAGAATGTGGTGGTGGCAGTACCCTTTCCCCTTTTGGTGAACAAGTAGCGGTAAAAAAGTATGCCGCCGTCAGTTGTCCTACTCTATCCTTCCTCTCTTCCATCAAAGTAAATATAGCTTGGTAATGTATGGCACTCATGTCCCCAATCAAGAATTATGTACAGTAATAAGAAACAAAAGCTCCAACTTTTTCCCCCTTTGATTGTTCGACTTGTTTTGACTTTTTTTTTTCTTCTCGTCGGGTGATGGAGGAAAATACAGGAAAACTATCGTGTATATATAGCCATAATGCCACACAACTTGTGTGATGTGGATTCCCAGCGCAATAATAATACATCCTCCCATTTCCCATTTGGGTTTAAGGGCTGTGTCTGCGTCCCTTGCACACACACGCTCACACATGTCTATTTTATCTATCTTTATTTATTATTATCATTTAAAACCATACGCTTCCCCTATCCGAAAAACATTGTGTACAATGCATGGAATATGAGATAATGAAAACTACTACCGCCCACTTTTTGTCCACACGAAAGTCCAGCGAGAGAGTGTATAGAGAGAGAGAGTTGGTGGAATGACGTTGGCATTTTTGTGTGAGCTATTAAATATTGAGTGGAGGAGATCCAAAAGAGGGTCGCAAACTATTGAAAGGGTCAGTAACATGACTCCTCAGAATCACTGGTGGGTAACAACATGGACAAGTGAGAGAAAACAGAGCAGAGCGACTAGTGTAGAGAATATATATTTTTTTACTAGCAAACATAATGATTACAGAGAGTAGAGAAACAACAAAATTGTACGTAATTCTTCTTATAGCTAGTATGGTGGGGAGTAATGGGGTGAAGGGGGACAAGAGTTACTACTTTATTCATTGCGAAATAAAAGAGAAATTCTACCTAAAAATAATAGTAAATAGAATGGAAAGGTTTTTCCCTATCATGTTCATTGTGTGGCGATAGAGAAATTAGCTTATAAATCTTTAAGTTGAGCTAAATAGCTGGCGCTACTCTCCTCCTCCTTGCTGCAAACTCATTTCTACTTCCGGGACATCCCGTAACTGGTAAAAAAAGTGAAAGTAAATGATCACACGCGAGCTCTAGCTCTCTTTTTCTTTCAAGGCTTTCTTTTTTCCAGGTGAAACATATTCGTGTCAAGTCTTATCTATTTCTATTCATTCCACAGCACGTATCATCATTAAATGGTGAAAATAAAGGTGAAGCAGAACCGACATTTATGTGTGTAGACACACAGTCTGTTTTTTATTTCATGGCTATCAAATCGTTTCTGTTGTGAGAAGAGAAAGTTGAGAGGAGAGAAAGCAAGACTCTCTATCCGTTCCGTTTCCGCGCGCACACATTTTCCATACGTTCGTATGCAAGCACGCACAAAAAAGCTATCTATACTCTTCACGTGTCATATATTTCAAAGTTTAAGCATAAGTTGAGGGGAAAGTGGCCCCTTTAAAAAGAAACAGTAAACTTTGTGGCAAGAGACGAAGGATGGACATACATAAACCGAGGAGGAGAAAAATGCGTGCTTTCTCTTCATTCCCACCAAGCCCATCTCACAAGATTCATGACACGGATGCATACATATACAAAGAAGGCGTCTTTTTTAGACCACCTGAATTCCCCAGTTAGTGGCTTTTATTGCCCCATTGAAGAACCACAAAAAAGAGTTGCCGTGATATTCTCTCTCAGAAAAATAAATTTTTTTCTTAGTAAAAAAGGAACCAAAGGAAAAGAGAACAGGAAGAAGATGAGACTTTTTTTGTGAATCCTTTTCAAGCCAGAAGCAACTACTATTTATTTATTATAGTTAAAGCATATCTACTGACTGTGTGCCACTGTTACTATTACTTCTTCTCTGACTGAATTATAGCTGGGCTTAGTTGGTCACCAAAAAAGTGAATGGTATAATCTACCATGGTTTTTTTTATATCTTTTAGCTACCTACATAGTAATAATATTCACAATACCTATATAGACGTCCTCTTGTGTAAGAAGTACTTATTTATATTTGTACAAGATGAGATTTTTTTTCTTCCACGGGATAATAATAAACGGAAGGAAGATATCCACACATTCTACCTACCTTTCTCTTTTGTCATATCCGTCTTAGTAGCAACAGCCAAGCGACATTTTATTAAGAGCGTTAACGTAACTGCTAGTACTATTTCTGTAAAAAAAATCTCTGAAATTGCATTGCATCATTCTTATGTGTCACATGAGAAGTAGTACTAGTAGTAAGAACGTCAGCTTCTTTTTTTAGAAAGTATCTGTCCGTCACACATTATACCAGGAATAGTAGTAGTAAGGACGCAACGGTGTATATTGTATGATATTGCCTTATTAGCTTTATTACAAAACGAGAAAAAAAAGAGAATTTCAAAGCCAACACCACCACCACCATCAGACACACTGCAACAATTCTTGCAGTAATAGGATGTCGACAATATGCTCAAGGCAATTTGATATGTATCACAATTCATTCGCGCGGGTCTCGTCTGTATTGTACGCTGTGCTTGTTCCTGCTCCAGACAAATTTTCTTTGGAGAGATTTTCCGTTTCTCTGTTCCTTATTATCCCCTATAGCCATTTTTTTCTTGTGGGTGTCTACATATATAATAGGCCGAGGATTGAACACCTTCTCCTTGAAACAGTGTCACTTGCAAGTGAGGGAAATCTGAGACAGTTTGCATTTCCCTTTTCCTTTTTGTGCGTGGTTTTGCTGAATTGCACACCAGAAGCAATTCAGATATTTATTCTCTGCTGCTGCTACAATGTACACATATTTTTTTATATTGCAAACGTTTGCCAGGAAATTGGAGAAGATTTCCCATCAGGTTTTACAAAGCTGATAGGAAAATGTAGAGAGAGAGAAAAAAAAACTTGGTGATTTCAGGTATATCATCATAATATCCATAAAAAAGGTGATAGTATACCTAGTACAACGTAGTATTATGCTAACTTGACTGATGATGGCGAGTGAGTCGAACTGGCAGTGTCAGTGACAAAGTTAGACTTGCCTGTTTACATTTTTTCCACTTGACTTCCAGGTAACATTAATAACACTGGTGTGCTCACTCAGTCTTGTTGTGACTTGAGGCTGGGCAAAGTCAAGAAAAGAAGAGAGTGAGGTATAATAATAATGTTACCAGTTACAATGTAAGCATGTGTAAACATTAAGGAGTTTAGGATATATGTAGGTATGTATATAGGGAAAGTTAAATTTACTACGGAATATAATAATGTGATCTATTCTTTTGGTTGGGAGGAGAACAGCTTACCAAACAACTTTCATTTTTCCCGTGAATGTTTCAGATATTGAAGGGAGATTGTAAGAAAAAGGATAAGAAAGGCAGGGCAGCAGCAGCAGACAGCATAAGAAATGTGAATGAGGTTTTTTGCACATTATTCAGTCGTAAAACAAGTACAACTTTAGCATTATATATTTTTTTGAGGAAACGTTAAGTACTCGTAGCAATTTCCCTTCGCTTGACAGTCTCCGACATATTTTATGAAATATAGACAAGGAGATTGTGATACTACTACTTTATAACCTTGACGAGTTGAAATCATTCAAATAGAAAATTATGAGTCGATGACAAAGGTTGTTCGCAACACTGACATTTTTTATCGCCAGAAAGAACAGGCGGATGGCTACATTTTTTACGGGAATTGAGTATTCCACAAGCAGACTTGATTATGATAGCGGCGGTGGTAGTTGTGATGGTGGTACATCAATAAATCGCAGAAGGAGTTTTCTTCATTCCATACAGAAAATTTTTTATACTCTCAAAACACGTCAAACTAAACATTCAAAAAGTAACGAAATGTGTGTATAGTTGAGTTTTTATGTTGATGTTGAAACAAGGTTACATGTTATTATGGTTTGCTCAAACTTATGCATTCATTTTTTTCTCCGTCTTTGAAACTGTTTTGACTTGCATGTTATATGCTGCTTTGGTACAATGTTATGTGTTGTACAATGATTGGATAACTCTTTCTTCAAAAGCGCATGTATACATTAAGATATGTACGTAAAGTAATCAAATGCGGTGCACGAAATAAAAATAGGAATTCATAACAGAGAAAAAAATTATTCAAATATATTCTCTTTCAAGTAGACAAATTAGAGTTATTACGTCTTTCCAAATTTGTCCATTCATTTCACTGTCTTCAGACTCCACATTAAAACCAAGGTTACGGAGGAATACCACCACCACCACGCAACTTTACAAATGGACTGTGTGTGCGGTCAAACTAGCTTTACAGTAGGCACAATATTATATACCTAACTTACTGTTACGTATTTTTACTTTACCTTTTATATAAACCGTGTAATGTTTCCACTCAAGAACAAAAAAAACCGAAACCAGTTTTCCCTCCTTAAATTTTCCGTACATTTGCACTCGGTTACAAAAGCGTTTGAATGTCTCTATTATTTTTTTCCCTCTCGGAAATTCCACTTGGCTTGACGTGTACTTTTATCTGGTCCTTCTGAAAAAAAATATATAGTGGCTCTCTTTCCCATTTCCCACGATTGTTTTAGATTTTAGATTCACTTTCTTTCTTCTCTCTCCGCCACTGAATTCCACCTCTCATTCACTTTGAAAATTTCCTTTTTTCCTGTTCATCCCTTTAAGGTTTCTATTATTCCGCTTGATTTCATTGAAAGAAAGTTGGCTCACCAGAGCTGCCAACATCCCCGAGGTTTCTCTCTCTCTCTGCCATTAATACCATATTGCCACGTGATCTACTCATTTTATTACTTTTGGAAAGTCAGACCAGGACTCCCTTTATTATTTAGGCGACTGCTGCTGCAGTTGCTCCGTTTAACTTGAATATTATTACTAGATTCTTAAACATTATGTAACATTACGTAAGTTTGTATGACTGTATCCAATTCAAGAGTAAACCAATATAGTAGGCTAATAAAATAGAAGAATAATATATCTGACCACTTACTAATACACATTTTTTTCTCGCTTTCGCATAAGTGCATATTGGTTCAAGTGGCCAGATGTGGCTAAAGAACCGTTATCAAAATATGGTTGAGTGTGAGACTTGCAATTCCCTTTTCATTAGTACTCCTCCACGCCATCCGAAACGCACACAAAAAGCGTTCCAGGCAAACAACGCACAAAGACATAGTGTCAGTGTCAATAACGCCCGCTATCAAGTAAACTAACTTTATATACACACAAAGTTGATGCTATTTTAATCCTACGGAAGGCATTATCTTTTATGAAAAAAACTCGGGTAAAAATAATAATAGCTAACTTTTGCATTAGACTGTTGTACTTTTTTTTCTACTAGCCGTGACTTCATATTAAAAATGCAAAAAAAGTTAACTTTGGAGCACGCTGCAAATGTTGCGAAAAGCGGTATCAGACGATGTAGTAGTGACTTTTGTGTACTAAGAGCACAGTTGAAGGTAACCGAGTCCCATGAGTTTTTTCTTTGTGCATATATATCCTCCTGCCAAAGTTTAATTCATTTGAGATCAGTGCGAAAAGGGATTTAGCGGAGTAGTAGAGAAGTAAGAGGATTTAACTGAGAGAAGACCTATCACACATGTCGATGTAATGCTTTTTGATGGTCAAAGTAATATAATCTCGTAGTATATATTTTTTTAAAGGAAGTATTTATGGAACCGCTCATCTCTCTATCTCTGCTTTAGTGTAAGTTTTGTAAGCAGAATTAGAAAGATTGGTTGAGACAAAGTTACGGATGGCGAGTAGTTGTAATGAAAAATCCGTTTCAGGTTTCGAAGTAATATAAAGCGATGCGATAATTATGGCTCTTCATATAATAATAATGCTGTTCATCTGAGAGCACGACCCTGCGTACTCTTTTTAGGGGTGGGAGAAGAATAACAGTAATTTTTTATAGTACTGCTGTTGTTGTATGTGTCACTGAAATGTGAGTGAAATGAGTCTTGAGTAGTTAAAGGATAATCGGAAACATTCTTGTTATTTTTTTTGCAGCCATGCCAATGGAACTATTCGTAATGTGGCAGCAGTATCCTTGGATATTTGGCGAGATTGGGTGTGATCTTCGAGGTGTTATTACCGAGTGTACAACGTATGCGTCAATACTCACCATTGTAGCTTTCACAACCGAAAGATACATTGCCATTTGCCATCCAATGAGGTAAGTAGTACAAAAACAACGTCACATGTAATTATACGTGAATGGGGACGCCAATTTTGGATCCTGGTGGTCTTCAATTTCCTCCGAAATGTCGTAACTAGACCCATTCTTGTTTCTTCCGAAAGAGAAAGTTATATAATTATCATTAATTTTTCATGTTTGATTTCCCATCTAGGACACAAACCAAATCCAAACTTGGACGGGCCACTCGAGTGATTACACTGATTTGGATAATATCCATTGCTTCTGCCCTTCCATGGGGAGCGTACATGCAGGTAGGTACCTATACACACATTATTTTTAATGTACACATTGAACGCACCAATTTCTAATTAAAATTAGATACTCTTATTGTTTACTTTAAAATCCGATTCGATGGATTTGAACAGCCAGGCAATTAATTATGCTAGTATTATCCTTTGTTAGCGGAAAATATTGAAAGCCAAACCGCAGGAAAGTGGCATTAAGGTTGGCATTCTTTCCTGTCATTTGGTATAGCTCTTGATAGCTTGTCAGAAACTAAACAAAATGATTCTCTCATCCATTCTGACAGTTTCCAATGAATAACCAATTCTTTTTGAAGTTCCTACACATTATTATTTTACAAGTATTGTTGCTGCTTCCCAAAATCCCTGGTATTAATTTCCAGACATGAGAGAGAGTTTTATACACATAAACGAGTAATCCTAAACATGACGGTGTGGTAGTAGTCATTCCGAGTATCATTTTCCTAAATATTTCCCAGCGTCTGTTTTTAAGCTGTTATTTTTCACTAAAGAAAAGAAGCGCGCGGCTACATGGCAAACGTGTCGTGTAGTTGACAGGTATGATAAGCTCATTATATTGATGAACCAAACAATACGCTGTTTTACAGGAATTACAAGTTGAATCCTGCAACGCCAGTTTTTAGCATGAATCCAAAGTTTTTGTTGTTGTTGCCAGCGCAATTTTTCAAAAATATGCATAATAATAATTCACGTGGACAGTATACATCAGGTATTATTAAAATAAACTAACTAGACAATCAATTCATAAAAGCAAATATGTATGTATTTTCTCCGCCTGTGTTACTACAACAAGCGAGTGAATTGGTGAAAGCTGAGTTTACTCGTCTGACTATATTTTTTGCATATACACTTGGCAAAGACTGGCTTAATGTTGCCATCATTATTATGCTACATGAAAGTGCCATGCGGTAATGAAGATTAATTGAGAGAGTGGAATGATATATTTAGTCACTTTCTCGTTTCAAGCATATTTACAGCTTTGTTCTTCGCCGCTCTCTATAGCAAGGAAAACTGTTCTTACTAAAAGCGGCATTATGAATTCTGACAGGCTCGTGATATTAAAATCATCCCAGTCGACATGTTTTTATTAAGCAGAGAATTTAAATCGCTCACTCTTTGTACCTGTAAAACGGTACCGGAGAATCGGAGAGGAAAAAAGAATTTAATTAGAAAAGGTTATTGCTCCTCTGGTACAACAATATTGGTGGAAAATTGGAAGTGAAAGTTGAGGGGCAAATTGAGAAAGGACTGATTATTATTTTTAGAGAGCTTACTTGAATACCCTGTTTTCTATAGTTCAATCAGTTATACATCTTTTATAATATACTCCAATATTGATATTGATTAATAATGATTGAGCACACGTTATTGAGCAGTTATAGCATCATAAATATTTTCCTTTCTTCTCTTCTTTTAATCCCTACTAAGTATCTGCAAGCAGACAATAATGAATTTTCTTTTGACCTTCCCAAAAATGTCAAAATGTCGCTGGCCTCTTTTACAATCACGAACTAATGTCATGATGTGCATGATGTGACGGCTTTAACATTTTCACAACTTTCACCACCACCACCCCAATCACTAGATTCTCAATGCTTTTTACATTTTTTTTCTGTTTGTCAAAATAATAAAAAGTGATATGTTCCTTATGGAAAAAAATCGTGAGAGTCACCACTCTCTCTCTCTCTCTCCTTGTGTGCAAACTAATACTATCTACCTTGAAATAACAGTGTTGGAGTGGCTCTCTTTCCATCTCCTTTTCTAGACATCCGTGCACTTTGTTTACATTGATTTTCTCTGAAAGGACATAAACTTAAGAACTTAATATGCTAAAAGGATGCAATGGCATGTGCGAATGCCTTCATTTAAATATATTATGTATGTGTGTTTATATACTAGCCATTTCCTAATCCCTTTCTGATAATAACTGATCCTTGTATCTAACAGCTTTCTATTCCTCTTGTCTTTGGTGGAACGTGGTCTATATCGACAACTCTAAAAAGTTGGGTATAAATAAATAAATAAGGTTGACATTGAGTATTCGAGAAGACAGTCTTGAGAAAGACAATATTTTCGACAATATGTACACGCTCTGTTTACAGGACGAGTGAGCTAGACACATATTAAGTTACATGACATTATTAGCTCTTTTCTAAAACCATTCTGTATGCTCAACTCTGTATATATGTAAAAAGGTAGAGAAAAATTGCGCAAGCAAAGTCACATGCATTTTAATGATGCATCTAATGAAATGTTACTGGTTTCATTTTGGAGCAGTTTACTTACAAACTTGCCAGGGAATACGTATATATATTCACGTTGAAGACATATTCATTCAAATTGTCTTGCTACTTAAACGTATTAAGGTGTCCCCTTAGTCTTCTTTTGAGAGTTTGATAATGTCGGAAAAATTGTGCGACAAAAGGATGATATCATACATTTGGCTCTACCCTTCTGCTTCCTCCTGACATCCTCAATATTAACTTTTTGGCAGAATTAGGTGGAAGAATCTTTACAAGTTTCTCCATACTACAAAGCGCGGAGAAAGAGAGAGAAAATGAACAACTTAGCTAGAGACGCCTGACTATTGTTCGGAATATATAATATTATATTACTAGCGCGTGGCGTCCTTCTCTCATCCTGCATGTTGTGGTGATGGAATATCCAACGCATATAATAATACGACAACCACTTCCGTATCTGTCAAGCGAAAGCTAAAGAGAAAACATTACTGTTTTTACGACATTGTTTTGCATAATTCAGTTCACTCTCAAGAGGAGTGTAAAAGTCACTAGGAAGAGGAAACGGGTACTCTGAGAAATGCAATATTGGCCGAGAGTCACTCACCGAGCCTATTTTACTTTCACTTGCTGTCGTGTCGCCTTGTCGAATAATATGCTTTTCTCTCTCTCTTCAAAACTTACTGGAAGCTATGAACTCCGGAATAGAAATGTTGGAGAGAGAAGAATAGTGTCGAATGATATGAGCGATTTCGTGTGAACTGGTACACACACACCATCATACGTGCATTATGCATGAGTGGCTGTGAGTGTGTAGTAGCCGTGTGGAACAATAATAGGCATGTCCAAAGGAGTATATTACGTAATAAAAAGACGCTTAGCTAAATTCATGTGGACACTACTATGGCAGCAGTATAAGAAAAAGACGAAGCTTTCCCATAATATAGATTAGGTTTTCTTTTTTTACAAAAGTCGTTTTTGTTTGGGAAAATTGGCATCCACTTTCTTCAGAAGAGATGGCTTCATCTTTTTTTATTTTTCTATCCAATCATCTGAGATGCACTTACTACCTGTGTGTCCCCCATCATTTTGATATTTACTTCTTGCTTTTATAAGAACTTTTTCTTTTTTTACAAAAGTACCCAAAACTGCATGTTATGTACTAACGTATATAGCTATATTATTCCATGCAACCATTTCATGAATGAATTGGAACATTTTGGAATTGGAAGTATTCAAATTTTATTTTGAGTGGGTGTACCTACACATGTCCTTTTCGGGGTGATATCAGTTGATGTGGTCACATGACATGAATGACTTTCCCCAAAATACTGTGTACGCTTTTACCAGGAAAAAGACGTTAAGGCATTTGGATATTTTGATAGTCCAAAAAAGATCATGAAAAGCCACACGTTTTGGATGTAAATTTTGTAAGGAGTCATTCTAAAACATATACTGCGTCACAACGAGCTAAAAAAATACTCATCGTCCTGTAGTTAATATAGTGGCACGATTCGTTTTTTTTTCGGGGGAAGCGTTTAAATGTCTGTGCTAACGTAGATAAATACGATGACGACGGTGCAATAATTTCTGGTTCAATGTTATCCCATCCCCACTCGTAAAAGTCCTGCAGGAAAAAAACAAGGTATCAACAACGCTTATATTTTTGGCTTATCACATAAATAATGATTTAACTGTGTGGTTCCGCAAAATGCCTTCTTGGAAAGGAAATAAGTGTGCGATAAAAATGAATCAACCAAAAACGTGAAGGACAAGAGAGGGTTATCAATATCTTCATGAGAATTTAGAGAGGAGAGAGTCATGAGGGAAAATGGACATGTTTGGTTAATAAACATTTATATAGACGTAGATGCTATAAGGCAAATCCATAAATTTTATTTGTACATAAAACTTTCGATGAAACTCTTGTTTAGGAATATTAATAGTTTTCCTCCTTCTGTGAGTGTTGTTATGTGCAGCTTTCATTACTTCGTGCATGCTGCTGCTGCTACCGTACCACTTGTTTTTATTTTCATCATCATCATCATCGCCATCATCCATACTACCAGATAGATGTTTCGAACCGACTAGTAAAAACTCTAAGGAAATTAGTATGCACTTTGAAAGTGGTACTTACATGCAAAGTTATAGAATGAAAAAGGGAATTAACTTTTTCGAGGAAACGGCTTCAATTTTCACAAACGTGTTTGCAGACAAAGTTTTAGCACACGATAACCCTCCTCAGCAAACCAAACCATACTCTTTGTTATGCTAAATGTCCACCAGTGTAGTGTTTGAACGTGAACAGTTGTTGAAGAATGAGACTTAAAAAACCTGTCATTTTTCATTTCCGGCCAACTGCCATTTCTGGACTATTTACTGTTTCCTTCCTTACATCATATCAAGCTAAACTTCACTCAAACTCACGCTTTCAAAATCTCATGCGATAAGCCGTCCATTGTTTTCAGTTGGGAAAGAGAACACACTACTCCAGTCAACATTGACGTTGTACAAACGCCTCTCTGTTCACTGCATCAAAGCAAATAGCACGTATGACGCAGGAAATGCCCGTATAATACTTCTCCGTAATCAACTGTCGTTTTTCTGGCTGGTGGAAAGTGAACAGCGAAAGAAAGAAAGGCAGTGTTTGTAATTGGGATAATAGAAAATCACAACAACAGGAAGTAACAGTCATTTGTAATACAATCCTATAATATAACTCACAATGTTCAAAATAAATTTATGTTTCACATAAATATAAATCCTTTTCTGTAAGAGTTGGTAGGCAGCTAAAAGGAAATTTCATGCTTAATTTGAAAAGCGTGCTAATCACGTATTTATTACGTAAAGTTAATTATAATGGAAAATCTAACTTATAAGAAACTTTATTGGCGTACAGGAAAATGCATTCAGAAAATAATATATTGGGACACTAATTGGTTAAAAATTTATGCTGATAGTACACATAATCGATAAACAATGGTTGAAGAATATCCCTTTACTGCGTAATAAGTAAACTGCGCCAAAAACATTTTCTGTTTAAAAACCGATATTTTTGCTAATTAGTCGAAACTCACCAGTTACCATAAGCCATTATTCGAGGAATCCCATTTCAAAACTATATCAATTTATTAAACTGTAGTAAATGGGTTCTTCGACGTTTGCACGTGTTCAGGATTTCAAAATAATCCCCGTCAGTATTTTAGACCTTTTAGTATCTACTTTCGCACGCACCAATGCACGGATATGCAACTATTGAAATTGCTAATAATTTTAAAGTTGGTTCTCTCATAGTAAACTTTTCCATTTCGTGATTTTGTCATAAAATGTTAAAGTTGCATGCGAAAGGGAATGTCACAAGGAAATTAGTTGCTTTAGCTCGCATTTTGACATAAAGCTTGAGTACAACGTAGTGATTTACTTGGCACTACCAAAATTTCTCTCTAATTCGTCTTTAAGCTAAGCTATG
>JAHZMV010005664.1:0-20207 GCA_027743765.1 Coecobrya sp. COE2
TACCGTACAGAGTATCGTACAAATCTAGACCTAAGAGCCTTTCAGTACGTGTACGATGACGGTAATGGCTAGCGTATCAGTCACAGTATCCGTACGAAAAAATCTAGATCACCCTAATGTGAAAGCGCAGAGAGGAGAGAAGCAAAGCGAAACTACCATTCCACCGTTACCACCACTGCCATACCACCATCTTCTCTCATCATCATCACAGGAGACTTTTCTTACTACTGCCACTACTTGCCTCTCATTCAACTAACTAAACTGCTAAACTAATAATAAGCAAAGCTTTTATTAGTGAGGAGGAGGAGAAGAAGAAGGGAGCAAAGCAGAGGACACGGAAAAGTAGAAGAAAAGACGGCAAAATGAGTCTCGATTTATATGTATGAATTGTACTCTCTGCGCTGACTCATTTAGCTATAGTGAAGGAATATATGTCTATCTCTCTCCCACTGCTAACTTTTGCACAAGAAGATTCAATTTTATTCAAAAGCCATTATCATTAAAAGGGTGCATGCAACTACACAGAGGCTCCTTCGGTCTTGAATGATGTTGATGATGATGAGATGTAAAAGTAAGAAGAAATGAGGATGCATGAATGCATTCTTCGTATCATTATCATCATTATCATTATATTCTTGCTTGTGAGCGAAACGTCCACCACTTATTATTATTGCATACTTCATATTATACGCTCATCGTCCTGTGTGTCCTCCATACTCATTATAAACTTTACAACTTTTGTGCTGCTCAATGTTCATCACTATTCAGTGCTCACAATGTTCATTTCACTGCTCATCCAATCTGCATCGCATCATACCGTATGCAAAATAGGTCTTAAGCATACTTCCGTCCCAATATTATGCTTATTAGCATGTAATGTGTATAAAACGAAGATGAGAGGGAAACGACATCATCGTCATCATGATCATGGGACAAAAGGAGACACAAGAGATCGTCCTAAAAACTCATCATCGTCTCCTTGTATTTGATCTAAATGAGTCGACTATCATGTACTTAATGTGTATATGCGCATATCATGATAGACCAGTACAAGACGTACAAAATGCACTGGAGTATATTTATAGCCAGTAGTCAAGAGTTCTTCTCCATTTATTTCGGGAGGGCATTTTCCTTAAAGTGAGCCTTTAATTCAGTCAAGGTTTTCTCGTAATGGCTACCTATGAATACATAAGCACAATAAGAAGAACAAAGAAAAGCGCAGTATATGTACTTATGCTCAGAATAATAGTCACCATCCACATCCTCATCAGTATCGTAATTAATATCACAACATAATTAAACGAAAGTAAAGCAGTCAGAAACAGGAAATGACATGCATGTATATAAAAACAAAATATCCAAAAATCATTGAATTTTACAGTGACAATTTAAAAAAATTCAAATTTAAATAGTATATATGTAGTATGTAAACAAAAAGGTTCGCCTACACATTCACATTCGACAGGCAGTTGTTGGGTTGAAAAGATAAAGATCCCAACAGAAAAGTATTTTCTCATTGGTCATTACTTTCTTCATTTTAAAAGAGCAAAACTGGGAGCAAAATGAACACAACGTCAGGGTGAATGAGACGCTTGGCTTGTTGGATTTTAAAATGAAGTAAAGCAGGAAAACAGGAAGAGCGAAAGTGAAGTTAATTCAAAAAGTAAAACAGAACAGGAATTGTCTTGATGAGTATACGAGAATTGAACAGGAGACTATATCATATTATGCATTCGTGTATCCTCCCAGCATTTATATACATAAATACATTCGTACAGTGTGATATAATGGGCCGTCATGGTGGATTCTAATGTGATGGTGAGGATGCAGCTATACAGCTACATCACCATGAAATTCTTGAGAAGACCAAAAAAGAAAAGACAAGGAGGAAGAAGGAAGGAAAAAGTAGAAAAAAGAGGAAAGAAGTGTGCCCTGCGAGTTTTAATATAATGCAATGATGTTCAATGTTGGAAAAGAAGAAGAGGAGCAAAGAACAAGTATGGTTGTTCGTCGTCGCATTACATAATATTATTGCAAAGTTTAATAAAAGACCAAGAGAAAGAGGAAGAAAATGTGCTGGAGAAGAAGTGAAGACGATGAAAATGGTTTTATATAGGTAAATGTAAAATAAGTAAGTAAAGTTGACGACGGTGGTGATGAGGAGGCTTCTCTTCTATCTATATTCCTATATACACATGTGTATAATGTGTATATTCATTTTATTCTTATATAAAGAAATTCACAGCGTCTTTATTACGAAAAGATATATATAAGATGGTTTAATGATATAAAATGCTAATTAAGGAAGAACCAAAAATTATAGATAGAAGAATTTTCCCCTGCACATCGTCGTCTTCCACTGTAAGTCGTCGTCGTCCTCTCCTCATCGTGATCATCATCCTCGTGGACTTGGGGGAAAATGAAAACTCATTATGCAAATGGAGTTCTTTTGAATAATTCCATGACGTAATTAAGCAGTAATTTTCAGCCACTTTGATGCGAAACTGTGCTGTCTTCTCTCTACTACTTCTTTCATTTCTCTGTCTCTCTCTCACTATTTCTTTCCTTCTATATCAGCCCATAACTATATTTATGTATGTACCATATATGTATAATCATATAGCGTATGACTAAAGTGAATGTAAAGAAACTGCCTAAACTGAAAACAAAAAAGAGGACATGGTCGCTTTTATTACCGCCCTGCTTCAGCATTTTTCAGTATTCATAAGCATAAACATGGAGATGTATTTTTGGTTGGTGCACTGTTATGTGATGAAGGCGATGTTGGGATATGGGAGAAAATGAAATCCATTATTAACATACACACATCTCTAGCTACTGAATTGTCGTCAGAGGAAAAATTACTTTTCGCCTACTTATTTGAAAATCTAACAAGTTTCATTGCATCAGAAATTGCGAGAAGGAATTACTGAGGGACCACTGAATAATACATCCATCTAATAATGATAATGATGCCATATTATGAATATAAGATAAAAACAGTTATACAATAATTTAATGATTTAATTAAGTAATTATACTTTATAGAAATCAATTTCTTCAGTGGTACAAACTGGTCAAATAGTTACATATAACTAAATAGTACAAAAACTCATTTCCTGTTTTCTGATTAAATTTCACATTATAATCAGTTCGTGGTTTATCCTGACAAGATTTCAAATTCGGCAAAACATCTGTAGCTACTTGTTAAGAATGAAAGAAGGTTTACCGAACGTAAACTTTGAAATAAGCCATAAAATAATCGCAAAGTATAAACTACCAAACTATTATTATTATAGTACATATAGGAGTTTTTATAGACAGTCCTGAGTATTTTTGACTTGATAGATATGAACTTAACATGACAGTTTAACCGATTGTTGACAGTTATTTCTTCGGGAGCAGAGCCTTTCCTTCTGTATTTAGTATCTACAATAAAAATCTCTTCGTAGTTTTTCTACCTAGCCTATCCTGTGTTACAAACTTTATACAATCTATAGTTTTACGAATTAAGTTTTCAATACATATGTTACGGTCGCATTTACCGAAGAACGGGGGTACCGAAATATATAACATTCACGTAAAGTACTTTACTACTGAATAATGCTACAAAATGTATATTATATCATGGAAATCAATTAGCTTTAATAACTAAACATAACAAAAATGAAACATTCCGTCCAAAAACCACTTTAAACGAAGTCATCCATTTGCATTGATGTTTAAACTAACGACCATGATCTAGGTATGTGTGCATGCGTTGCGTTTCAGTTCGTGTAGTACGGTTCATGTGAACCATTTTCTGCTTTGTGTAGAGTAGAGGAAGGTAGATACTGTTAATTGTTAATAAAGTAATAATGAATAATTAGTCATTGGTGTGGATTTCTAGGTTTCTGCTTCAGTTACTAATATTTTCCCAGTCCTTTAATTACTTTAAAAACTAATTTTTATCAACAATGAATGGTTTTCCAAAAAAAATGTGTTTTCCATTGGAATACAATCACAATAAAAGGTGGCACTTTGTTAATGAATAGTTGTAATTTGATTTAAAGGAAGAGGATTTTTGGCTTATTAAGAGGAAATGTGAATGTATATTCGTTTGAACTCTGTTATACATATATTTCCATCTTAGTTTAATGTCATTCAAGCAGAGGAGGTCGTTTAATTAAAATAATTATAAAGAAAAAACTGCGCAATTAGTTTCCCTTTTTGTTGTATTCCATTTTGAAGCAAGGGTGACAAAGTGCCGAAAGTTGCTGCCTTTCAGAAGTGGCCAATTTCCCATGCATCACTGCACTTATCATCGTTGGTAAATAAGGTCTTGTGCCTTTGCAAATGGCATCATTAACAACAAGCAAACCGCAAACATGTACATATCTACACATACATGTTGTTGTTCTCTACCAATTGGTATATCCCCTTTATAATGTGTTATATAATCAGCACATCAAGTTAGAAAAATATTTTAGTTAGAACCAATAGCAATTCTTTTTCGTTTCCCGTGGTTCATTTTAATAAAGGAGTAGCCGCACATAGTTTGTTTCAGTTCAGATTAAATGAGTGCCAGCGGTGAATTTCTCGTTTATTATTGCACGGCTGTAGACTCCTTTGTTCTTCTTCTGCTCGTGAAGAGACATTATTATTTTCATACAAATCAACCTTTGCACACATATTTCACATTTATGTACCTACGGATAATGTAATCCTTCTTGTAAAGTGCAATCTATATTGGGAATCATACAATTTCACCTTCCTTGCCACTACTGAATTCCTAAACGGATATATCTTATGTAAAGTTATGTTGATATGGGCTTAATGATGAGTCCTTAATAAATCTACTTTTCTTATTCTGCACAGTCCCACCACCAATATACATGCATACTTTACTATGTTGATAGTCTTCCGTCTTTAATGAGCTTATTTAGTGATTAATTCACCAAACAAGATTATTACAGGAGAAAGAGTTGCCCGATAATACATTACATTTTCTAACCATTTCCTTCTCCAAGCCTTTTCCTTGTCCTCCTTTATTGTTTGTCTTAACTGATGAAACCTCAGGTAAATAATGAGTAGTAGGAAGCAAACGTGTATACATCTTGCTGTTTTCGTGGTGTAGACAGTCGGTTTTTGGGAGAAATGTCCCTGTATATAGAATGGAAAGTCATGTGTCTCCGCTTTCTCTTTCCCTCTTAGTCACTGTTGCTGCTGCAATTTGTGACTTTTGCTGTTCATAATTAATGTCATTTTGGTGTTTTCTACTTTCTCAAATCATGCTATTAAAACCCATCTCCTATCTCAATTCAATGCGATTTAAACAGGTATATTGTCTGATGTAACATATTATGTATGTATTTCCCACAATGCTATATACATTGTTATTTAACCGTTTGGTATGGTATGTAACGTTTAGTATACCTGTAAAAAGTAGAAAGGACAGTAATAAATATTGCAATGATAGTACTGTTATGATAATATACTGCTGCTTAGAAATGTCCTATTTAAGATATCATCGAATTGCAGAAAACTCGAAAGGCCTTGCTGATGAGCTGTAGAATAATGTCATTTATGTTTTATAGCAAAATAATGTACAAAACGTAATGATCTTAAACTATTTTGTTTGTCAGCTCTATCATCCATCTCGACTTTTACAATGCATTAGAAGGACTAATAATAATCAAGATTTCAATTCAAACGGCTCTTTCGATAAGCGCGCTATTAGCTACCTCTAGTTGAAAGTTTATACATATTTAACCCATATTACGGGTGATTTAGCCCAGCTCATTTAACCTCAAAGTATACATAAAATACATATTATTATGTATATTAATCGTTTGCTTACCTACTACAAAATGACATAATGAATTTTCTGTCAAACTTATTATTACGAATGAAGTTGTTATATTTGACATTTATGGTTGTATAGCTAATCATCAAAACATCGCCAAACGTACGTTATATATTAAATTCGCTTAAATGAGAAAGTTTATACTTCCTTTAACTCCAGAACACCAAACTAAAATATCCAATTCGTGTGGTATTTTCCTTCTAGAGTTGGATTCGTAACTTAAAATAGCCTTTAAAACACCAGCTCGACCACTAAACTTCTCTCGACATTTTATTAATAAATACATTGAAAGATTTATATCAGTTCATTTTCATTTTTTACTTCCAAGATCATCTTTTCAATCACAATGATCATCTATTATTTTATTGTGTCCGCGTCATCTTTGCTAATTTAAGTCCATTCTATTCAGACTTACTTACCCTCACAATTTACCAATAGAATTATGTAAGATTTATTTTAAATGCTGATGGGCTCAAAACTCATTGTCAGTGACCAGGGATGGGAATTCTGTAGTGAACTTCGGCAGCCGGGGTAGGGGAAATGGGTTCCCGCTCCTCCCAAAAAATCCCGCTCATTAAAAATTTTCGGGGATTTTACCCGAAATCTGCTAAACTTACTCAATATATTGAACAAAATCGCAAGAAAATGCAAAAATCTCACTATGCCCCATGAAATTACACCTTAATTTTTGCATTTTCTTCCAATCTGTGTAGATTTTTTCAATCTCAATGGCATCTTTTGGGGTGCCTATACAAAAAAAATCCCGCTCATTGGGCAGCCATGGCTGCCGAAAACCTACATAATTCCCATCCCTGGTCAGTGACATATGAGCAACTCATGGCGTCTCATGATAATAATATCAATGTCCGAATCCAGATACATGCATGCAGGGAGTTTCATTCGTAACCATAATCTTCCAGACTTTCTTAACTCTTGCACTTATTCCATAAGATTATCTTGATATTTATCATCATTTCACAACTAAGAGAATTTATGATGGCATGATGAACTGTTAAAAAATTATACACGGTCAATGAGCTCAAGTAATTTATACTGATTCTAATTTAATGAAGGCCTACTTAACATGAAAGCCACAAGAAGCTCATACTCTACTCTTGTGTCCAGCTCCGTCTTTGCTATTCCAGATTAGCTTGATTCACATTATTAAATTACACTTAATCATATCCATTACGCTTCATTAAGTGATCTAGATAATGCGGGTAAATGCACTCATGACTCCGTTGTCATTTCGTGGCGTTGCTCTTGTAATCACTCTGCTGATGTTGAGGGCGCTCTGCTGCTGAGATGGTGGGAGTTAAGAAGCTGTGATGATGTTTGTCATATAATTTGTCGCGCATTGTGTCATAATTTACAACATACTTTCACAGCATCACCATCATCAAAACTGTACATTATAAATGATTTGTCTGTTTCTTATGATGATGATATTGTCATTGTGCAGAGAGAGATCAACAAATTATGTGTTTTGTGTTAAATTTTTCTGCGGTTATCATGTTTTCTAATTCATTTACTTGAACCTAATTCATATGACCCTATTATAAGACCATTAACTTGTTAAAAATAATAATAAATAATGACAATACCAGCGAAAGTCAGGACAACTTACAAAAGTTTAACCACGAATGGTTCAGAAGGTGGTGGTTTTCATTTTATCGCTAAGGCATACACATTATTTAACTTTCTGTACTTTCGCTGCAGCTTTCTGTATCTACCTACCTGATTATCCCAAATTCCAATTTGATCTTTTACCATTTAGAAATTCCTTGAGCTACTGAACGGGCCTTTATATTATCTAATGCGTAATACGTACCTGTGAACGGTTTACAAGTGAAAGTATAATTTATTTACAAATACTTATTACCAGTTGCAGAATTAAGAATTAATTTCATGATGATAACTGCGATTATATCAAGTTTAAAATACATGAGCATAATTCAATATTCAGTGAAGAAGTTCAAAACTGTTTATTCGTAGAGATGTTCTGCTCTGGCAATCGTATCATTTTCCCCAATGATCATCCTATCATCATCGTCACTTACCACTTCCACTCTCATACTCATCGCATCATCACAGTGAAAATGTGAAAAGGGCAAGAAAATAAGCAGAAGATGAGATCACGATTGAAGATTGACCATTCATTCAACTAGAAAAATCTTGTCACCCCTTTTCCACACAAATTCATTCATTCACATCTTCCTTTTTTCCTCCTCAGTGTCCACCACCATTTTATTTCCATTCCCGATTCAGTATGCATGATGTGATGATATTTTTTCCTCTCTTTCCCCGAATACATACTTAAGTGTTTTTCTCTCTCTCTCTTGATAGAAATGGCCAGAAGAGAAAATGATGGTGAAGGTAGCCGCTGGGGATTACGACGATTTGCATGAAATCATTGGACTTTTTAAAATGCAATGCTCTTCTTGACAATTTGTATTCACAGACATATTTGATGGTGAAATGGAATCGGAAAATAACTCGGTAATTCACTGTCTACCAATGCATGCAAAATCGGTGGTGGCAGTGGTGGAATAAGAAGTGGTTAGTTCACGCCAAGCCTATGCGTGTAATAGCTCAACTGGCCATTATTGATTCGGATTTAGATTGAAGAAATTTTTTTGACGAGCAGCACAGTACACACACGTAGAAAAAGAGGAGTGTGCTATGGAATATATCGTATAACGAGGCTACATACAGTAGTAGGAGGATAATATGAGGGATATTGGATTGAGAAAAGAGGTAAATGGTAAATACACACACTACTACACAAGTAGAGTTTAAATTGCAATAGAAATTCATCCCGCTGTTGATGTTCCTGTCTTTTCGATTTACTTTTTTATTATTTCGAATCTTCTTCAGGGGACATGGACAAGGAATAAAATTTTGTAGAGTAGACTTGTGTCACTTTCATGAAATCAGGTACCTATATATCGAGGATTTACATATTATACACATTTGCTTAACATATAATATGGATATACATATATTATTTAAAATGACGCAACAGCAGGGAGAGAAATTGCTATTTCGAAGTGGTCAATGAAGGGAAGGGAAAAAAATTCCAAGTGGTCTACACATCACCTCATCGTTCAGGCAAGCGTAAAAATAGACAGAATAGTGGATAAAATCCAATTCAAACGAATAAATATACTTAATACATTTGTATAGGTATGTGTGTAATGTAAAATAAGAAGAAAGTTAAAAAGGTACGATGAGTACACACATAGGCGACGGATACGGATAAAGTAACTGAGTGGACATAATACAATTCAACATTCTTATTCGTTTCCCCATAATAGTCGTGAGCACCAGTGAAGAGAGAGGAGAGAATCTCGTGAGAAGCAGGGTATTATGTAGATACTTTGGCATTTTGTCCAGCATTCCTACATATATTTCAATCTTGATAGAGAAAATTGAGAGAAAAAGTCATGCAACCAAAAGCAAAGCTAAGGAGAATACCAGTTATATAGTAGAAGCAGACAAGATAGTGAAATTCCCTGAGCACACTTGTAAAATAATATTGTGTATTTTTATTTTATTATACATAATATATTATGCTACCCCTTTTCCTCCACTGAGAAAAGATGACGAAATAAGACCATGTGCTTTTTCCTTCACAAAAAATATGCCGAATGTGTGTGGACGATAGCCACATCCGCACCACCACACTGTCCCTACTACCTCCGTTTGGAAAAGAGAAAGGGGCACATTTGCGAAGTGTATTAAAAATCGGAGTAGGAAAAGACCTTATTTCAATATAAAAAATGTTGCGAGATGGGATTACATTAGAAGAGAGGCAAGCACATCACAGCCCTCCATGGTCCATTTGATTCTTATGCATGGGAAATGAACATTACACACCCGTCGTTGTACCGGCATTATTGGTTCAGTTCAGCCAGATCAGAAGTATTCCATGATGTGCTCATACATAATATCATTTTATAGTCAATACTATTCATGGGATGATGATCATCTTGTACAATATTTCGATTTCGATGCAATATTCATACTGCCATTACCCCATTTGAAAAACTGACCATTCAAATTCCAAATTGTATTATTATAGCTACATGATGTACATAAATACATTATAAGCAAATGACTTTCTGATTTAAATGGACTGCTACCTACTATACTATACACACAATACATTTTATAGAGGCAATGAAGCATGATGAACCCTGGGATTCAATAGTCATTTTCCTGCTGTCATTTTCTTTTTTTTTCTGGAGGGAGCGAGAGTACATAAATTTATAAAAAACACTTCTTCTTTACATCTTATGAACTTATTCAAGCAGATGAGACAAAGCTATTGAATAGATGATGACGACGAAGATGGTGTCATCCTAATAGGGATAGAGGTCCATGAAAAAAATCAATTGAAGTGGTTCACTCATTTCTTATATTCAATGACCATACTACCAGCTTGACCACATCATACACACCACCACCCCCAGTAGTAACCAACCCGTTTACATTATAATAGAATGTGTCCCATGGAATACTTAAAGAAGTAGTAACAACTGCTCTCCTGTCATAATGGGAAACGAGATAGGAGTGAAATAATGTGCTCTATATGCTTTGTGCACTATTATACATTTAGATGTACCGTTGCAGAAAAAAAGGAAAACTTGTTTTGAGAACAATATGCGTAAAGTAGTAGGGTTGCAGGCAGAGGTAGTGGTCAGAGCTTTAAAAACGGTCGGTATAATAAGAGAAAGAAGGAAGATGAGAGGTTTCTATTCTGTTGTTTTGTATCATCCTGCATAATACAATAATACCCACTAAAGCATAACCAGCCGAGAAAGAAAGAAGCAATTTACACCGATACTTTTGTTCTTCATCTATTTTCTATTGGCACAACTAGAACTTTCCCTTGTCTTTGTTACAACTGTTCTCTATATACGCATCTCTTTGTCTTGTGTAGTGTCTCGTCATTAAACATATTCTTTTTTTCTTATTCCTTCTTTTCGTACATTTTTGTTTGGGAAAATTTTTCCTCTTCAATTTCTTCAGCTATTTATTAGATACTTTTATATATATTATTGTAGTTATCTAAGTCTTTTCATATTCTGGATTCAAATCCAATCCAGGGCGCATTTCTTTTCATGGAAGAATTGCAAAGTACAAAAAAGCGTTTTTTCTCTCTCTGCTGCTTTTCTGCTGGACACTCCAAGTAACCCTCTATCGTAATAGCTTCTCTGCTAAAGTTATTCGATTGAAAACAAGAAACGAGCAGCTTGCTTTTCCATGAATTTCAATGTGCATCCCCCAGTTTCATAATATGATACAGATAAGCAGCTAGGGAAAAGTGTTCTTCCAGAAGAAGCAAAAATCGCTTATATATATATGTATTTGTTGAGAATAGTGAAAAATATACTCTCCAGCTACATACTCCTACTCATTCAGCTTTGTTTCGTATTTTTTTGTTCTTCTGCTGATATGCCTGCTATTTTATGTATTTATGTATATGAACCCGTTTATTTTTTCCATTTCACTTTTCTCCTCACACAAAATAACATTCCGTCGTAGTGTCTTTTAGGGCTACTCTTCAATTTCGGGGTTTGCCCTAATATCCACTGAATAATATCATGCCATCATCCATCCATATCCCTTTTGGCATTACTCGTGCTTCACTGACTCTGGAGCAATAATGGGAAATATCGAGTAAAAGTTACTCTAGATGGCCATGGGAAAGTACCAGTAAAAAACTGGATAATATTCATTGTATTTGTGTATGGTTGGTTTGAACAAAGTATGGCATTTGTAGTCATGAGCCGAAAGTAAAAGAGCTTTTCAAATGGTCATGATGATATTCTTCTATCAGCAAATTGCTAATAAATATTCCAATCGACTTCACCAACTATTTTTCTGGTTGTTTAGTTGTAGAGGTGGAGAAAGAGAATCCACTGGTTTTTCTTGCTCTTGTAAAGTTTAATGACACTGACGATTATGCGGTCCATAATTTTGGACACTTTTGGTGCTCTGTTAGCTGTTTCCTATCTGTTTTTTTTTTAACTTTTTCTTCCGTTCTCCTTTACTTTGTTTGGTCATTTTCCAGATGAAGGAAATGGAAATTGGGTACGTAGTTTGCGCAGTGTGTATCAAGGGTTTTTTATACTATAGACATATTAGCATTAATTTGTATGATTCTTTATGTAATTGAATACAGAAGAATAGGTATAAACATGCCAACAAAATATCAACTCAAATATAAGGCGCCATGCTATGTACATATTATGTTTGATGGAACCTTAAGTTTTCTATTCATTTTCTAACTTCATTATTCAAATTGATTGCTGATATCGCTTGATGTATAAAAAATAACAATATAATATGAATTTTTAGGTAATCTACAAGTTTGATAAGCCATCCAGTAGTTTAAATGGAAGTATTATGTAGAGCAAGAAAACAGTTATCAATGTAGGTATTTGGCCCACAGTGTATTATGTAAAAAAGTAGAAAATTTGTTCTGAATATTTATTGAAACTAAATGGACGAACGGTTTACCATCCCACGTCATCACAGTTATATATATTCTTCCACCAACTTGACTAATGTAAAAAACATCCCTATAATGTCTATACTTATGACCACAAGGCTATCCAATATAATATACCTATAAATTTGTAGCTGAGCACAATTACTACTTTTGAATTATAAATCACATTTATATTAATATACATTCATTGCCATATTATCAATTCAAATTCGAAGCAAACAAAAATTGGAGACTGGGAAACTTTGGTATTAAACCGAGAAAGCTATTTGCTTATGAAATATGAAGGGGTGGGATCCAAAGCAAAAATAAAACGTAAAAAATTAAACAATTTGTATCAATAACACAAAAAGTTAATATCCCATTATAACTAGTTTAAAATGCCAGAGATAAGAAAATGAACAATAAAATATATAGGGCAGTGCATAATTCTGAGAAAATTAAAAGAAAACTACGTCGTATTTTCCGGTTAGGTAAAAATTCAATTTTAAAAAGAAAATTTGTTGACTAAGTGGATTTCTTTTTACCTTTATGCTACACATACATGACAAGCTCTACAAACCTTTGGATTGGTTTAAAAAAGCATACACCTTGAAATGGGAGCACGACGCAAGAAACCCGACATTCCAAAAGGGTTGCTAAACGGTCCTGAGGAAAATGGCAAAAAACTAGCGACCAACTTGCGTTCATGTTTTAAAGGGTGCTGCTACTACTACCACCGACGAAATTATCCACTCCCAGCGTTTTTTGGCGTGTTTACACTGCGTTGACATAATATGTTTTTTTGAGAGTGGAGACAAGAAGCAATAAAATTCGCAATTACATTGATGTGATCCCAATGTGTCTTGTTAAGTTTATGACGACTCTTCTGTCCTGGTGCTTTTTGTCTCTCTCGATTCTTAACATCCTATTCTACCACTTGATTTCTCTTTCAATAATGTATGTTGTGTTATTGTAATACATTACATTACATACACACACACTTTATATTACATTCATGCATGCACGTAGCATAAAAAATTACCCCCAGAGTAGAGAGACCCGCACACATACCACTTTTCTTTCATGTATTTATTGAATTGAATCACATTACTCTTTCTTATCCTATTTATATGGCATGGGCATTGTGATCCAGTACAACTTTTTATTTCTTTTTCGATCCTGCCGTTGTAGTAGTAGTGGTTGTTATACTACTGCTGACATTTTCCATCATTCAGTGAAGCAACAAAACTGAACAGCTTTTCTGTGAGAAAAAGAATACCTTTACTTTTGTCACGATCTCAATCGGTATTCATCTCAATTGATGAATATATTCACTTATCCAACCAAGAAAAAACCAAGAAGACAAGAGCCAGGAACGCTATTTACTGCTTACTCACTCGCTACAGAGAAGATAAAAAGACAATAGGGCCACATTGGAATAATATATTAAAAGAAAAGAGTAAAAGGAATGATCATCATTGAGAATAATATTGTCTCTTTACAGGCATCCATCGTCCTCGTAAGTTGTTCTCTGTCTCATGAAAAAATAGTGTAAACGCAACGCACTCAAGTCCAGGAAAAAAAATTACTACGAAACGGAACAATGGTATTTATGTCGATAGTGCATAGACGGAGAAGAGATACAGTGAATGAAATGAAATGTTGCCCCTACTCCTGCTACATATTCGTCGTATCCACAGATGAAATAGTTTTCCATAAAGAATGATGTCTGTTACTTGTGACTGGTTACATTATTGAATCCTTTTGGAGATCAACTACATATGTACCTACCTACTAAATGTAGTATTTCTGCTGCTCTGACATGAGCCGCAGCAATAAAAGAAAAGACAGAGAGAAAACAATCATCATCACAATTCCTCTGACCAGTCAACGTAATCATGTGTAGTATACATACATAATTCAAAATAATTTATTTTTGCTAATGTACACTACATAATAGAGTGTGTACACATATAAATATAGTCAGGTATATACATATGTATGACAAAAGGGGATGATGATGTTCAACTGGATGGATTACATAATAGGCTGATTTTTTCAGCTAACCTATAAGCTAGAAAGACAACACAAGACAGTAAACGATAATAATTGATTTGAGGTTCTTGGTCATTTCCTTTCTTTTCAATTGAAACAAAGAGAATGGTAGAAGGAAGTAGCGAAAGAAAAAAAACAAGCGCATAAAGAAAATAATATGCTTCCAAAAAATGGATAATTGAATTGTTTTAGTCTGAATTTGGGTTTTTAATTGTCAGATTTAAGTTGGTTTCGATAGTGGATTTTATTACTCCATACATCATACCAATCAACATAGGTTGGCAAAATTATTATGTTGCATTTCATCTTGTAGAAGATAAATCAATGTGTTTATGAAAGTGATTATGGAATAATGATAACAGAAGCGGTACAACAGACAGACAGATGGACTGATACACATTTCCGCTATGTATTTGACAAGATGGTCAACTTTAACCTTTGTATTGGGAAAGTTATATGAACCAATAAGTACGTATAGTACTTGTGGCATCAAATTATATGAAAGCACGTGCCACACTGCAATGGAATCAGAAAGTACTTCGGGACAGTTTCTTTCGTTCACATCTTCTAGCTGAATAAAACAATTGTCTCGCGTGAAGTACTGCTGCAGACCAAGGAGTATAGAAACGGTAGCATTATGACATCTCATTACATAAATACCGTCATTCCAAGTCAACACACTTTCATCCACGTATTTCTATCACAAATAATGATTAATTCAGGAATTCATTTCTTGACAGGGATAGTTTGTGTCCGTTGTTGGTCATTCGTCAGGAATACCATAATTGAGAGGCATCATGAATGAGCTATAATGTAATTCATTCATGTGCAGTCAGTCACAAAGTCACAACTACTTCTACACCTTTATTATTCCGCTCCGCTCCATAAAACAACAAACTAGCTTGCAGAAATAATAAAGCCACATTATATTATTCTATAACTAAATGAAACAATTTATACTTATTAAATCTTCGCAATATTATTCGAGAAAGCTACCAACCTAAAGGAATTGAATTGTGTGAGTATGCCAAAACGCCAATAATATGTTTGAAAACTTACGAAATGTTATCGATTGTCGAATATTTAGCTCATGCTTTAAATCAATTAAATCTAGCTAGTAATAATTCTAATTAATCTAAAAATTACCTACAGATATATTTTTATTTTTATTTGACCCATTGAAGAACAAATCCTTCCCTTTACAACGGAGGTCTATTTATTTATTTATTACCACTACTGACTACAATGTATGTAGGTAGTTTCTTCACTCAAACCACCCTTTCTACGCGTAGACTAAGATAAAATATGTTGGAAGCTTTTATCTATCAAAACGAGAAAGCAGAGAACCCTGTTGGTCCAAAATCATACAAGTAGCGTTTGAAGAGTTCTCTACCTTTTCATTTGAAACTTTGTAACCGAGCTACAATCTAGGTGCCGCTTAATGTTCTGTTCACAATGGACATAGAATAATCAAATAATCATGCATGACCATGATGGAATATGGAATCCGTGAATATGAACAATAAAACATACTATTTTATGGTGCAGCGAATCCTTATAATCATTGGACGTCATTGACAGAAAATGAAACCGAGGCTTACTGAAAAATATGGGTTAAAGCTCGTAATAGTTGGTCAACTTTTAGGCTAATAATATCTACAACAATTTGTAAATAACGATTCTTATGCTCCTAGTTGTATCATACAACTTGTATGTATTAAATTTTTATCTTTAACATTATTCTAAATTTTTAATGCAAAATGATCCTAGCTTATAATTAAGTTTCATATTATTTATACGCTTGTCTTTAGTATCTTGTTTTATTTCAGTCTGTAGATCACATACATGCATATTCGAAGGTAGGAATATAAAATATAATAAAGTATCTCTGTATGAGAATAAAGTATAAGCTCACGTAATAGGACCGTGCAATTTTAGCCTCTGTAATAATGTCAGGATGTATGTATAATTGTTCCAATTTAGTAGACTTTAAGTTGGTTGAGCTCATCAAATCCGGCAGAATGGCCAGCATTCCGGACAATGAACGTTTTCCCATCACAATGCATTCTACGTTCTCCTGTTCATTCAACAGAAAAAAGGAGGAAAATCAATTTTCCATTTTAGTTCATAAAGTACATAATACTAATAATGAAAATCCAAAGAAATAGAACAAGTTTCAATTTTTACCTCTTTTCACAAACAGATGGGGTGCGCCAGCATTATTTGGAGTTGGAACTCCAATACTGGCCGTTGCATGAACGAAAGGAGTTGTGAGGCTGGCAGTCCCGTTCGTTGGAGATGTTCTGAGTTGATATTTACTCGTCCCACGACCAACTCTACACAAAGCACAAATGGAGTACGAAAACAAAGTTGAATAAGATTTACATATTTTACGCTTTGGTAAATGACATGGAATCGATTTTATTATTAGGTTTGTGACGTGTATTACCTAACAAGCCCATCTGCTGTCTGAGAAATTCGAATACCGTTGATTATCCAATTTTCCACGCCTTCCTCTGTGAGCCAGTACTGAGTCCCTCTTAGTATTTGAATACATTCTTCGACAGCGTTTGGGCCAAAGAAAGAATCTGACAAAAATACAGGCATCTACATATAAAAGGTTTCAATAATATACACAAATTTCGATTATAATATCAACTAGAATTTTCTAATATCGATAGAAAATTGGATTGAATTCAGTTTGAAACTGGAGATCGGGAGATCTTTATTATCATGTGTGCATGTACCATTACACAGGATAACTCACTTTGTATTTCCTATGGGATCTGGAGTAGTAATTTCAACGCGACTTCCGTACTGGTAAACCGAACCGCTCGGATGAATCAAGGCTGCTGACGCTCCGTTCGACCCCAACGCCAGAATTATGTTACTCTGTGGAACAAAAAATAGATAACTTACAGTCAATTTTGTTTCATAATATGAATATAATAATAGTAGCAAACGCAGAGAAACATAGCGAATTGTATCATGTTACCAATAAATGTAACTTGACCTTGCTAACTCAGTTGTACAAATTAACTGTACACACACCACCACATTGTATAATGTAAATACTCCACAATGCCTCATGTATCATCAAACTTTGCTCATATTTTAATTAGATTCTCATCTCTGACGACATACAACCACCACCACCACCATTGTACAAACAAATTGGAAACATAATCCGTAGGGTTAAGGTCAACAAACCTGGTAGTTCAAAAGACGTATTGCTTTATCCACAGTGAGATCCACACGAACGCCGTTATGGAGGTGAACGCTAATAATCCCATGACTCGTCACCAAAGCACCCATCGCACTCTCCTCAACGCATTCTCCACGCCAAGCCATGCCGATTTCCAAACAAAACTATTCCAAATCCCAACTTCTTTTGTGTTCCCAGCACCTTGGAATTGATGGACCTCTTTTGATGTTTGACAGGTTGAAAACCGGAAACTGAGTGAAAGTGAAAGCTGTGTAAAATAACAAACAAAAAACCCAAACGTCAGAAAACAATAATATAACATTACATAACACAAAATATTCATAAGTATAACTTTAAAAATTGCATTTATTATCAAAAACCTGTATAAATTATGGAAATGCTTGTGAATATTTCATTATTTTCAACGAAAAATTATTGAATAAAATTACTCGACTGGAATTCTAACGATATCTTATACAACAACAAACAGCAACACAACAAGTAACACAATCAACACCGAAAAAAACCGAAAAAGTGAAACAAAATACAAGCTTGAATGAGAACAAAGACACGTCAACAGAGGAAACGAAGGGAAAGTGAAACCCATTTCCGGTCCCGCTGTCTTCTAGTCAGACTGCTATAGTAACAAAAAGCGTGTTGACGAATAACTTGCGCGAAACGAGAAGTGCGTTTACAGATTTTCCTTTCTCCGTTTTTTTAAATGCCCGGGTAAAAAAAAGTTTTCAAAATGTTTGAATTTTCTCGCGCCATGAAACAAGGCTGAAAACTCAATGTCAGTTTATGTTATTTGAATAGATTGTGTAATTAGTTAAATAATGATAAATGCTCTATAATTTAATTTAATATTCTTCGGTAAAAATACATATTTATGATTTGTGTGACTTTCGTCGCCTCAGAATTGAATTGAGAGAACGTGACATGTGTCATAACAGCTTCATTGAAACTTTCAGTAGAGATATTTAATAATCTTGTTTTGATGTATTTTACATGACATATTAGAAAGTTTAGAGGAATGCTGCGTTTTTAGGCTAATATTAGTTATTTTAAACATATAACAACACACTTTGTGTCAATCTTCTCACTTTTCATATTACGCCACTTTTCAACTTCCGATGAACTCTGACTCTTTGACTTGTGAAGAGTTTTACGTAAATTGAATGAATGTATTTTCTTGTGTATGAAAATGAGCGTCATGTTCCGGGTGGAACAAGAGCATTAGGGAAAAATATTTTTCTTTGATGGGATATCCGAGAATATAAAAAGGGGCAAGCTGAGAAGGCTCTAAATCTTTAGCATTTATAACATTTTTTTGTATTCCGTAAATAAACCGGTATCACATCAATTTTCCCCGTTTGTTCGACTTGTTTCTCTTGTTTATTTCCCAATTTCCGGGTAAGTAAAAAGAGACAAATGTAATATGACAGCTTACGTCCGTATGGCTTCTGTTTTCAAAGGAAAATGGGGAAAAATAAATGATACTTTTTATGTTTATATTTCAACTGGGTTATATGTAAGGATTTGTACATTTCACGGGGCAGGAACGAAAGCGGATATGTTGGGTTAGATGCCTTCAAAGGCTTTAAAAGTCAAAACGGTTTCAATTTTGTTGACAGTTTAAAGCACCAATGAAGCAACTTGGGGAGGAAGCAGTACCTTTTTTCCAGAACACCTTGAAAATCGAAGGTTGTGGTCTAGATAGCATAAATATAAAGTCTCCAGTGACTTGAGCCTCCAGTCTAAAACAAATTGGAAATGAAATCCTGGAGTAATGCATAAAGATAATATACCGCATCAACGGTTTGCATGAGTGTGGTCATGGAGGTGGAAGTGGCGGTGATGTTACGTGGTTGTGACAGGTGCTAATGTGCTACTTGGAAATGTCTCCTTGTCTCCAGATACACGAGGCCTTTTTATGTACAGATCATTAATTTTCTGTGATCATTTAAATCCATGTAAATGTCAGGTTTTTGGAAGTGGGTGGGTGGGCGTATTCTCTTTGTCAGTCAATAGTCATGCATGATTATCATCAGCTTTAAGTGAGTTGATGTAGGTGGATTTCATGTAGATCTTTATCTCCCAGAAAAATGCAAAAGGTGACTGCGAATGGCACAGTGTCAAAATGTTCGCATGAAATGTGTATGAATACCGACGGGGGCAACTACTGTCTCCCGTGTCTAGAAACAACATCTGTTTCAAAATGTTATGACGGCTTATTTTAAACACGTTTTGTAAACGCATGCATATAGGTATGTACATTGTATGTTTTTAGGTATGAAAAAAAAATTATGGACTAATGTCTGTAAACTGTGCAGTTGTCTTTAGTATCCAATGCATGATATGTGTATAAAAATATTGAACTGATTTCATAAATACCCCAGCCCCAGCTAAATTCGAGCTGAACAAAGTGTACAAACTTTACCTGATCAACAGACAATGGCAAAAGGGGCTTGGTATGATCAAATTACGTGGAGCAATAGAAACTATGAATAATCATACTAATATCGACGTGATGTAAGTCGCTAAACGCTTTTACAATTCAAGTGCATTTACTGTAGATGTCTTGCTTTCAAAGTTGTAGCCAC
>JAHZMV010005665.1:0-15215 GCA_027743765.1 Coecobrya sp. COE2
TGAAGGAAGAGGACGATAGGTAAAGCTTTGTCAACTTTAAGCATATAAAAATAACCATACAAAGGCGTAACTTACCAACAGCAAGCATAACTATATACTTTTCTATCCGCTTTGTTTTGCTTTCGGCTTAAATGGAAATGGCTTCACGGAATCGTGGAATCATACCGTAACACAATAACATTTAGGATTGATAGGAAAGCACAGTTGTTAAATTCAAAGATGACTTTGCTGTGAGTAAAGTAAATATTTTGCTACTTGTGGTGGCATCCTTGAATTCAGAAAGTGTAGTAGTAGTGCTCTCTCTCTCTCTCTCATTGTTTATCACGAGAGCGTGGAAAATACTGCTAAATCCATTCCAGCATCTGCGGAGCAGATGGAAATCTACAATATTTACATGATAAAATATCAAATGATGTCAATTTGCATTTATATAAGTGTTAGATAAGCGTGATCGATCGTTTACTGGAAAAAAGTAAATTGAACTCTCACGAAGGAAAATTATTTTAAGATTCTTCGAATCCAGAATCACTTATCCTTGACAGCGAGATATTATTGGTAGCAACAACAGATATACAAGTTCAACATTCTCGTCAGAAAAACATATGAAATCAGCCTACCTATTCAAATGCATATGTATCCATCATGTCTGTATGAAACATTTAAATGTTTTTCGTATTGAAGGTCAGTTTAACATTGAACACTCGGCAAAACAAATAACCGGCTTTCTCTGAAAACAAATAAAGGGAAACCATAAAATGGCAGAAACCAATTTTTTACCAAGTAGCAAAAGTAAAAGTATAATTATATCCACAATTATTCCACCATTTGTATCTATTGTCAAGAGTCAACTAGTCAAGACGGTTACAAGAACAGTAAGACTGCTTTCATCTGAAGAGCTTAAAAAGGCAAGCGAAAGCTGTGCAGCGACTAGAATGGCGATGACGGTGGTGGCGACAGAGAAGATCATGATTTTTAACGTTGTATAAGTACAAAAGGAAGGGAAAAGACTTGTGGGTATTCCGGAACAGCAAAGAAACCGCATGAGTTGTGTGTTTAATCTGTTGTCTGTAGTGCTTATGGGGCAATTGTTCAAGTGACGTGGGTAACTTGTACAACTACTCCTCCTCACTTATGTGGTAGTTTGTGGTGGTGGTGACGACTATTATGATGTGAGCTTGTAGATAGCATAAATAATAATCTAAGGCATATCTTTATAGCTGGACATATAAAAATGTACAAAAGAGAGCAGCAGCAGCCAGGTCAAATAATATTTTTTTAGAAGCTTGCTGATTAGAAGAAGGATTGTTGTGTGAAAGTGCTCCATCTTAACAACGTTATTACAGTAAATTAAAACGGGGATAAAAAAAGAGAAAGTAAGAAAGAGCGTAGAGGGACACCTTTCAAAAGAGTGAAAAAAACGGAGGCGATTTGGGACTTTGTGCTAAGGACTTGAGTTTTCAGAACTCCCTTCTCTACTCTCCCTCCTCGTTACTACTTACCATCCGTCCTCAGATATACATACTGATAGGCATATATACATATATAGGCTTCTTCCTGTTAGTTTGTTGTAGAGTTGACCCAAGTTGTTCTGGAGTTTTGTACTTATTTCTGTATGTACACTCTCTCTTTCTCTATTCTATTTAAGCCCGTTTTGTTAATTTCCCCTCTCTCCTTTTCTTAGCTTTCGACCTACTTGCTACACCAAATGCAACAACGGAGAACTGTGTTCACTGTTCTGTGTGTTAGCTAACAGCAGCGGACGAAAGGGAGAGAACTTTTGCAAGAACTGCTGTAACCCTAATTTCTCTATACATTTTAATCTCGCTCTCATTTGATGTTTTCGCGAGATGAAGGAAGACCGTTGTTGTAATAAGCTGTTGTTACTCTAAAGAATGTTCTTCCTGGTGGGACCAGTAAAGACTGGTCCAACATTATGCAAAAACTAAAGTCTCGTATTTCCGTATAGATTCAAGCGTTGTTATGGATGCACGCACAATAGATCCCAATGTAAAGTGTTTTATGGGACTACAATATCTTCATAATTGAATATTATACTCTGCTTGAGGTAGTAATTTAGTTGTTTCGCTTGGAACTGTGCAGAACTGCACACGTCCCCAAAAATAGTTGGTTGGCAACAACAACAACGCCACACCAACAAGCATTAGTTTTTTGGATGAATGCACAAACGATCTTTGAGAATGGTATATAAGGAGTCCATACAGTAATGGCTTATTGCGGTCTAAATTCCACGGATCAATTAGATGGGCCGCAAAAAATAGGAGAGAAAACTGCAGTCTAAATCATAATAAAAAATAATAATTTTCCGGTCCTCTGTCTCTACTTACTTGTTTCTCGTTGAGCACACCAATGGAGAATATTAAATTTGTCACAGCACAGCAAGTAATAATAATAAAATATAATGAGCTCAACACCACCGATGCGTTACACTCTGGAATGTGCTTGTACATTTTGCACAGCGATTAGATGGAATACTTTTCCCCTTCTCATAATGATTTCATCAGCATAAATGTCTAAATAGAGCAAGGGAGAATTCGCAATTACGTTCTTTGGAGCATTCATGATAATAATACCACGTCATTCAATGTACTTTATATAGAGTTAAAATAGCAGCATAACTATTATTATTATTATCAATAGGAATGAGGAACTATTCAAAGGGCCAGTGTACTACTTTCCCGGAAAATGTGGGAGAAACTACAACAGTACGACAATTTCTCATGCACAGCTTTCCAGATAAAAAGAAAAATATCCGCAAGAACGACCAACTGTGTGTATAGGTGCTGAAATTCTTTTTTCACAAATGCATAATCCGGCGTAGTCTGTATACTTACTTGAGTCCAGCCTTTTCTTCAAAGTTGTTCAAGAAATAAAAAATTTGTAAATGTACTGGGCAATGTACATGTACTTTTTTTACTTTGATCCATTTCACTTGAATGGCAAGATTCGTTTTCTAACTCTTTGATCCAATAAAAGCTATACATTAGCCGATAGAAGTGTCTCGCACTTTTGCTAACAAGACCAGGCAACTATGTATATATGCAAGTGGTGGGCATCATTTTCTCCAGTTCCAGATGTACACTTTGATACATGTACATAATATAGTAATAATAATAATAAGCACATGCAAACCGACAGATTTTATGCGTGGAAGCATCCATGTACAGCACCATTATCATAACAGGCATACGCTTCCCTTGTCAATATCTTCGTTATAAAATCCCTAATAATAATAGTAATAATACATAGCGCCCAAAGATAAGCTACTCACAAACTCTAAGAAAACTTGCGTCAAGTTTCCATAGTAAAAAACGAACCATGAAAGAAAAAAGGTAAATGGTTCCTTTCATTTAAGTATACAACATCTTTTGTGTGTGTGCTTTCATGTTCATGTTTTTCGTCCGGTTTATTCATCCTGTTTTTTTTCTCTTGTTACTTTTTTCTCTATTAAACCTGCACACTTTTTTCATGAAACACGAGTATGGACCGAAACGCAAGATTTCTAGTTTATTGAAAGACCACATGAATCCACTTGAAGCTTGTTGTAGATACCATATTATAGTATATTGTACAAGTTTGTGTGTAAAGATATGTGGAGCATTTATTCTTGCATTATGTAATGCTCCTCGGTGGAGCCTATAAGAAGAACACGAGCACTAGGGCTGGGATATCTACTTTTCATATTTATATTCAGCCGGTTTTATATTTTTTACAGGGATAAAAGTTATGCGGTATTCATCGTCTTGTTATTTTGTAAAGTAACCTAGAAGAATCCCTGGCTATTCAAGAGTGAGAGAGTTTTCTTTCTTCTCTTCATCTCCCATACTTCCTTTCTCCTTGATACCTTCTCTATAGTACAAAGTGGTATCAACACAAACATTACCATTATGATGTTGATGATGACTTCAGTGGTGATAGTGACCATTTTTAGACGAGATTATATGTAAGCGTACCACTGTTCCATTATCTACACCATTATGCTGAGATCTTGTGCGACGAAACAGATCTCGTCAAAAAATCTTTTCCCGTTTCAACTTTCTCGCTGCCAAAGACTCTGTTTGCTGTGCATATTATATTAACGTCATATTCTGTGTTGGAACCATTTATCTGTAAAATGAACACCGTATGCAAGAGGGAGAATAAGAGCGGGCAAAGTCATAAGCGCAGGACTATCATGATAATGCATCATTTCTAAGTTTTAAAACAAACATAATGGAAAATGACAAGGGTGGTGTGGGATTCATACTAGGGTCGCGGATTTACACTGAAATTTACCATTTTCTCGAGAGGATATGTAACACGCTCCTAAATAAATAAATAATGATGGGGGCATGAAGTTTGATTAATTCGAATGAACTCCATGGAGAAAGCACCTTGTATATTGTGGTCAGCAAAGTACAAACATTGGCCTTTCATGTAATGCAGCATAATATTCTAATCTCTCTCTCTCTTCTGTGATGGCTAATCTAGTTCTGCTTATAGTTCACTTTACCTTGTAGCCAAGACTTTTGTAGGTATACACGGATTTGCATTTTCAACTGGAACTACTACTAGTAACATAAATAATAAAACGCAGAATATTTTAGCAGTAGGTAAAATTATTGGTCACACTCTGGCTACGCAAGTCCCAGTACTCGGGTTTATCTAACCTGATTAAATTAGATTTGTTTTCTGTGATACATGGTGGCTAGGGATCATAAATAATGCTGTCCCACATTAGAAATGAAAATGGAATTATAATAAGATCGTAATAATGGTGACAATGATGATCCCCACGTAGTTCTAGGTAAAAATTGTGGATTGTCCGACAACTGCTTCATAATACGTAATTTTTCAAATATTAATACAGGAAGAAAAAGGGAGGATGATGAGACGCACAATCATGAGGTACTGTTGCCTTTCCCTGACAATGGCCTTTACTCTGATTAGCCCTCGTGTAAAGAAGCGTTTTCCAACATTGGACCATCTCATCGAGGCAGGTGGGCTGAGAACGAGTTGAAAGAAATCTGTGTATTGCATTATTCAATATTATATGGCCAATTTTAATACATCAAATTGTACAGGTTTGTTGTTGGTCATGACATTTTATAACTAATTTACTTGTATACCTACACAAGTCTTATTTTGGGAAAACGGAAAATGTTATTTTTTATAAAATTCTTTTGTGATAAGACTGGTTCCAGTTTTCTTATCATTATTATTAGCGCTATTATCGTTCATTGTGGCCAAATATAATATAACTGCTTTGTTCGTTCCTCTTTCTTTACATTTGCCCCATTTGTAGGTCGTAACACTTGCCGTTTATTCCTACTTTTTGTCCTGTGTGATGGGACGCCAGTGGCTCAGGCCGGAGACAGCTTTAGAAAGTGACTCGTCCAAAAAGGGAAATCCTGAACTTGACCTGATCTTTCCCATTTTTACTACACTGCAGGTAGGTATCTAACAATGCTTCATTGTGGATTTGAAATGAAACCCTACTGGTTTCTATGGTTCAATTTAGGGAATGAAATTTGGTCGTGCTGTGGCATCGTCTCCAGATTTTTCTCTTTCGTCTACTCACTAGCTAATGGAATGGATAACATGACTTTTCTCATTTCTAGAAATGAAATTTTCTCTGGCTATTTTTATCCGTAATTTACATAATGTTGTTTCTCTTCCTTCTCGAAATTGTGTGCCAAGATTTGTTTCTTCTTCTGACGAAAGCTTCACTTTTAAGTAAGTTTCACTTCCTTTCGCTCTGTGTACGTACATATACACACTTTTCAAACTAGTTTTCGCACTAAACTGGTAAATATGCTCATGTGAAACCAATCCCAGTCGTTTAGCGCCACGGAAGTCATAATACGCAGAAACCTATCTACATAATGTATGTACATGAATCCAAGCTCTGGTTTATTTAGTAGTCTGTTGAACAAACGAATATATTTCAATGGGATGACTCTTGGATATTATCCTTCCATCTTTATTTTCCCTTTCTCCCATACACTCTCTACTAAAGCAGCAACATTTTATATGTGGGTGGATTCTTCCATGAGCATATGCCGTTATGAAAAATTCTCAACTTTACTTTAACGATACCATTTATTGCTTTTCATACTATTTCATGCATTATGACATTTTCCTTTTGAAAGTAAAAGTACAATTTTCGATAACAATCCCCTGCAAAAAATTCATATGCGGATTGTCCCACACAAAAAAAGAAGTTGAACCAATATCTGATATGTTTGTATTATCATTTTAACATTTTGGTTTGATAGGCAGAAATTGAGAAGAGCACTCCAATAAGGGCAGTAGAACTATAGTACTCCTATTCAACCATTTTCTACATTTTCATGAATAATGGAAGTTATTTTACTTTCAAAGAAAACATTCTTTTTCTTCCTTTTCTGGGAAACTTTACCGAATAAACCAAACGAGAATCATAGACTTCAAAGTTGAGAGAGAGAGATTCAATTACTCTTACTTGAATTGTACAGCTGCTATAGTGTTCTCAAGCCACTTCTCTAAATTTGACTGATCATGAGAACGGTAAGGATGTCAGCTACATGTTGAATACTGCTTAACGAAAGAGAGAGAGAGAAAGTTTTCTCTCTCTTTCTCTCAAAAGTAATAATATTATTATTACAACCACCGAACTATATTATTCATGCACAATTACTACACAGATGTTTTCCTGGTTCAAAAGACAGACAGCTTTATATAAAACTATTTACAGAGTACAAAGTTGCATGAAAGGATTGTATCCTTTACAGTCATCATCTACATCATAGCTCTCCAACAACGAGGGAAAAAGTATTATCCAAACACGTCTAATAAAAAGTTACAAGACGACGAATGTGGTACTTGTCATAAAAACAAAATACATGCTCGTAAAACATAACTGCGAAGTAGGAAATCCGAGATGTATTGGGATTCAGAAATGTTGTTAGAGACCTTCACAGGAGAGAAAAACAATATTTGAATGAAAGTCAATCCTTTACGCTCATTGCATCTTGATGATTTTTCTGGCCAAAAAATAGGAAGCACGTGAGTGCGTATGCAGCTCTCATGACGCATCTCTCCAAACTCTGCAAGTTACACTTTAAAAGCGGTAGTCCTTCCCTCTTCCAAATAGGATTAAGTACTTCATTTCAGATTAACTGAAAGAATAGCTTAATAAGTTTGTGAAATGAATGGGACTGATAATATGCTTGTATGAACCCAATACCGCATGAAGGTTCACTAAACCCGTTTGGAAGAGTGGGTGGTAGTTCCATTATTAGAATATCAAAGAAACCAAAAACTATATATATTTATACAAGCATTAGGCAATACTTATTTATGAACATGCTTTATACTTTACTAATCTTAATTGGAATGGAAGTTTTCGCAAATTTTCAAGAAAATGGGATTCCCTAACTTCATAAAATGATTCGGCGTTAGAAAGAAAATTTACATGAAAGCGAGAGTAGTAGAGGTAATTAATTATACTACTACTTACAGTAGTAGTTTTAGTAACTGGAAATGTATGTATGTGTGTGTTTTGGGACTAGTATGGCCTCTAGCTGGAATAAATTACGAGAGAATTGAATGTCGATTCTCTTTCACTACCTTATAATATACTTTTTGGTCCTTGAATCATTTTGGAACTGGAGTAAACTCTATTTCTGTATCTCTATCCTCGCGTCTTCTTCTTGTTCAATTTTGGACTTCTATTTTACTTCCTGTGTCAGAGTGCTCGATATTGAAATGGGTGTATGTAAGAGCATCCGTAAGTTTTTATTCCTTAATGCGTACATTCAATTTTATAGTCTTGCTCAGCACACAATGAGCAAATAAAAAGCCCTCCTCGGCCGTCACACAGACACTAGCGGCATTCGCATTCACTTTACCTCATATGATGTGATATTATTACATAGGGTTTCTACCTGATGAGTCAGCTTTCACGATGAAAGCTTTCTCGTAAGATGCAGGAGAAAAAAAATTTAGAAACTTTTTCGTGATCAAATATCATTATGTGTCTGATGTTCATCATGTTTACCATGAAACTTTCGAGAATATTTGCCATGGCTACCTACCCAATCTTATAAATGATATTATGAGTTTTTATGCTATTCTCAACCATAATCTTTATGTTCCATGCATACCATCCACGTCACATGCTCCACGTTTCAACTATTAGTATTATCATTATTTGCTAAGTAGACCAGACACTAGGAATGCAGTTTTATGAACTTATCATCATTATAGATTCTTTCCACTCTGTCAGTTGGCTCTTATTCTTTTCATTGGGAAATTTTTTAGCTAAATTAACAACTCATTCTGCAAAGAAAAGTATGCATTTAGGGTCTTTGTGTGTCTTCCAAGTTTCCAGAAAATCTATTTCTGATCACAGGTAAATGTCAGGAGGAAGATGATGCTATGAAGAAATTTATCCATTTGCTATAATTTCTTTCCATTTTCAGTTCTTCTTCTACATGGGCTGGTTGAAGGTGGCAGAGAGTCTTGTAAACCCATTTGGCGATGACGACGATGACTTCGAGTTAAATTGGATGGTGGACCGAAACTTACAAGTATGATGATGATGATAAGTAATATTATGCTTTGGGTTAAATTTAGATGTATAATGTTACAGGATTCAATATGGCAACAGACACTATAAAATTTTGTTTGATTGAAACTGTGAAGAGTAGCAATATATGTTAAACGTATGAGTGGTAATGCATATAAGATAGCCTGTGGATTCAATAGCGTTATTTCTGTTACAGGTTTCTTATTTGATTGTTGACGAGATGCACAACAACCATCCAGAGCTACTGCGAGATCAGTACTGGGACGAAGTTTTCCCGACAGAGCTTCCCCACACCGTTGCCTCTGAAATGTACCGCGATGAACCACCCTGCCCTTCAACAGCCAACATTCACGTTTCAAAGGACGAAGGGGAGATCATATCTCCACCTTCTGTCAAATCCATCTTTCACATGTCGGAATCTGGGGTAAGTTTACAATTTTGCTTGCACACCGCATTTCAATTTAGACACGTCACAAATCTCACTAGCGAAAATCATCATCCAGCCAAACAGATAGGAGGAGAGGAGGATGATCGTATCTGCAAAAGCGATAGATTCCTTGGGGCATGAAGACATGACGTTTGAAATCATATTTATAATGGAGGAGCTGTGGTAATATGGAAGAGAGCTTGGTGGCGAGTAAACTGCGAAGCCTCTACCATTTATGTATGATACATTTGGGGTTATCGCTGAATTTGAAACATGTGTGTTTATACGATACGGGTATATTCACATTTCTGCGTTGTATACAAGACTATACGAAAAATTTCATGGGAAATGAATTTAGCATTTGCGCTGCTACTGAATTCTCTCCAAAGTATAATCCTATACTCGGAATGGCTAAAATCTACTAGATTTCATTCTGGCTAAAGAAAATAGTAACTGATCTTGTATTCCTTCTGTCGAGTGCCAACAATGAAGGCTTACTCACAATGATTTTCCAATCAATACATAAATGTATGTAGGCATAGATATACCTATTCCAATGAAATACAGGGATAAGTGAAAGTGTGTGATGTATATACACAATTTAGATTTTCATGCGTTCCTCGACAAAACCACAAATCGCCCAAACACCCGATGAGGAAATTACAGTGACAGGAGATGATGGAGGGGATAGTCTATCATTTCACCATCATAATGTAATCTGCAAAGGTCACCCTCAGCTGTCTAGAGCCGTCCAAAGTTTTCCTGTTAGAATGGGCGATCATGCTGTAACGGGTGCTTCACGATTCTTCGGATCCAGTATTGTTGCCACTGAGGATGTCGGCAGTGATGACGACAGCGAAAGAAGCCCATCAGCCTTATCCCCCTCTCATCGAAGACGGCATCATTTCTCCGTAATTCTTCTTTGGCAATTCTATAGAAAGAAAATGTTTTCACTTCTCTTTAAAAACATTAACCAACTCACTCAAAATTACTTATAAAAGCATTAAGATTTTCTCCCGTATTTAAAGCATTATTACATCACGCTCCCCTGCTTTTTCTGGAAATCATCATCCCATCATCACCTCCGAAAACAATCACCACGACCAATGCGTTATATAACCATTTTTTGTTTTCCCCACTCTCTACTTCGTCCAATTTTTGTTGCCACCACATTAGTATCCCTAAAAACTTTTCGCCTTTCCACTTATTATTATTCTCATAAATTTTTATTAATGCAAATTTATAATGGACGAGGCCGGAGAGAAAGCGTGCATGTGGTGGTGTGTTGGTTAGGTACAAAAAACATTACTGTTGGACCAGGACATGTCTGTTGCTGACTGACTGTGAGTGAGCGTGCCACAGGCAGTTTTGCATATTCGCTCCTGCAAACATGAATAACACAATCTTGTTGAATGAAGAAATGGAGTCTATATGGTGTGGTGTGTGAGCAGTGAAAGCGGATTGAATAGCGTGCAAACTTTTAACTGTGCACACATGTTGGAATATTGTTGCATGGCTTGTTTTACCCTTTCCATTTCCCCATTCACCCATGCAGACTCATAACATAACAATAATAGTCATCATTCCTTCCCCTTGCCTTTAAATGTTTTTGCTTAAAAAGTTAGTTTTTAACTGCAAAAATGTAGGGACATAAAATAGCATGCTTTGGTATTTATCAGCAGTGCCATACAGACAAGTTGTTTGAAATTTTTGCTTCATTGCGTGTAACTGGTAACGACTAGGTATTCCCGAAGGTTGATGATGATGCCGTTTCCTGTGCACGCTGCTCTGCGTTTAAACGCTGGAGTACGTTCTGCTGTGGAAGGAAATACCTACACAGAAAGATGCAATGCAATAAACAGCACTAGTACACAAAGTGTGTAACACACTGCAGTTGTTTCATCCATTTGTTGCATTAACCGAGACCTCATTTTGTATTTATATGAATGTTTCACAATTCACATTGTTGAAACTCATTTCCATAAAAACGAATGTCATATTGCACCGTATTTTCTCTTTCCGGAATTTCACTAGTTTGGTTTTATATACTTTCTCCATGTCAACTTTTCACTACTATACATAACCATATTATTATGCAAGACTGGAAGAATGATCAAGTTCAGATTTTTTTAGCATGATTTACGTTTGTGCATGGGAGCATATAACCAATTTGAGTTTTGTAATTAACAAACTTCACACGAGTGGCCTTAAATGAAGGAGGCCATGTAGTTAATTTTTGGTTGTGGCCAGTTTGTTTAAAAGCTTTGTGTTATGCCGTTGTTACATCACATCATTCCATATATAATGTCATGCATAATTGTAAACTGTCTGCTGGATATATTGTAATATGCTGTTTACCTAACATTTGTACACAGGAACCAGGAAGAAGGGTATCAGTCGCAGCATCCAAGCGAGGGAGCATTGTTGGCAGAAGAGAAAGGACGGCTAGCGTTCGTTCAACGGCAAGTCAAAGTACACTTGCTGAGAGTATCAGCGGGAGACTAAGCCATGCTGGGTCTGTCACATCGGTTTTCCGTCGTATGTTTTCACGGGACAGAGGCGAGAAGACGGCTGAACTCAATTCTCCAGTTGAGGGTAAGTTGTTTTGTTATTTGTGGCTCATGGTGAATAGTGACAGTTAAGCTGTCCGTTATTATTCCTCGTCTATATATGGTATTTGAATCTGGGAGTGAAAAGTGATCACTTTCACTTAACCCATCGGCCATTTCCGTCTCCTTAATAATGCTACAGGGCAAATCTCTTCATTTTCAACTTATTATCTTTTTAGAATACTTTAAACCTTACACTAGGACCACTTCTTTTGCTTACTTCATTGTGCCAAAAAGTTCGGGTTGTTGGTGCTCTGGTAACAATAGGGAGTGAAATATGTATGATGAATGATGTAAATTCAAGCACCCAGAAAGGAAAGCACCCAGCATGCTCGTAGTAACCATAAGTAGGATCTATCCAAACAACAAAAGTTTATGAAACGAGTAAACAATCAACTTTTATGAAGTAGAAAGATAATAGGAAAGATTCTGCATATAAAGAGAAATTTTAAAAGTTGAGGAAAGAACAAGAATGCAATTTCCATGCAAAACTAATTTGGAGTCACTCCAGCTGAAGCAACAGCAGAAGAGGAAGAAGAAGAAAGAAAACATACTTTTGAAAAAATTAGGACTGCCTGACTGAAACAACGCTAACGAGACGTAACATAAGCTAAAGTCTATGTAAATCGTTTAAAGTGTCCGTCAGCGAACATAAAATCTAAGATGCCAACTTGCAAATTCCTCGTCACTTCCCAATCGAGTTTGAAACTTAGTTTGGTCTTATACCATCTCAGCTTATAGGTAGGATTGGCGGGTTAACCGCTACTATCGGTTAATTATGATTAAAGTGTTTATTATTATGTATAATTTTAAAAGTTGGGTTATACGCATTCATTTTTGCTCACATTTAAAAGTCATTTGCGTGTATACCAATTTCAAATAGTAAGCCTTTATGCATGATGATAGGGCTGTTTGAAGTGTATGAATCTTTAAACATCGGTTGAGTTGCGTAGTATTTTTTCCTACTTGTTTATTTTCTATTTTTTGGTTTATTAACTTTGTAAGTAGCGTAAATGTCAAAACAGTTTACAAATTTAAATAAGTAAAAATGTTTACTTTTCCAACTTTTCCGTTGGAACGCATCAAAAATGTAGTAGAGATACGCAGAGTACTTTCCAATGAAAAATTAATGGTGTGTGCATGACTTTTATAGGTTCACCATGGCCATAGGCACGAAAATATGAGTTTACTGTAAAAACCAGACTCGGCGCAGACTTTTTTCTTCTGAATAATCAACAGGAGAACCAAAAATTGCATATGAACTGCATACTCCCAAAATTGGATTGGCATATAAACCATATTATTTCCAAAACATTACTTGAGATATAGAAGGTGTAACAAGTTTTATTACAGCACTTAACCTAAGTAGCTCACTAGTTGTGTTTACATTAAACTACATCACATTTCCATTACATACTGGAAATATTCCAGAAAAAAAATGGATTTTAACCTAGGCAGAGACATAAACAAGTAGGTAATTGGATGAACCTTACATGTCAAGAATACAATAATAATGCACGGCATGATAGACTGGAGTACTGAAATGTCATGAAAGGGTTACACAATTTTGAAAATCATTCGCTTCAGTTTCCAGCAATGGTTTCCATTCATTATTTTTTATCATTGCCCAAAACTGGAGAATCCCACATTATTAAAAACAATAATCGTAATAATGAATGCTGTAATTATCAATAAAACTGACATTTTAAACTCTGAAAAGTGGCTAATAAAGGATGTTGAAACAACACCTAACGAAATTAACTGCGAACAAACGTTCAGATTTTCTGAAAATGTAGGCAACACTAAGCATGTTTTATGATAGTGTGGTAGATCATTTATTTAATTTGCTCTCTGATATGCCTGTTTCTTTCACTTTATGCAATAGCTAGTGCCTCTGTATGATCGAGTAAAGTAATCAAAAAGATTATATGTCTACATTATTATTCCAAAAGATGGTTTGCTAATCCTTACGGATGAAATTACAATTATAAAGGGAAAAATTAAGGCCTGAACTGAAATTATGTGATTTTTTGTCAAAGTCATTCTTTCTAGTTATGAATGTTCAAAGCTTTGCTTTTACCGTTATGAAAAATGTCCGTTCGACTGTAGCCTCTCTAAAAATGGCAATAAATGAGAAGAACATTAATGTTATATGGTCACATCAATGTCAGAAAATTCCCTTAATGATGACTATCAAAATAACCTGAAAATGTCAACTTTGGTGAGAGCCCTTTGACAAAGGATTGCAAAATTGACGTTACTTGCTGTTATCGTCCTGTCAACTATCTTAATGTACATTTCTACGATGCCAAATTACTCCATAAAAATGTGAGTTTACAAATGTCAAGTTTTGATGTGTGTACAACATTTTTTAGGTGATCAAGATTCTTATGCCACTCGTTGCATTGCATAACATCAAACATTAGACGTTATCTTTAGCAGTTATCATTATACATATATGTCAACTGTTACCTCCGTTAGTTACTGGTTTATGTATTTGTGGATACACACATAATAATAAAATCTATTTCAGTTGTATATTCCAGTAAACTTACATAAGGACAGTATCATTTTCCAGCAAAACGATTATTATTTGACTATAGTCCATGACTTTCATCCTAACGAAGAAGTCCATGTCAAAAGTAAAAGTATCTCAGTAAAAACAGATATTATTTGCAAATCCAATAAAACTTACGACAATAGTAGACAGCATTAGTATTCCTCATGAAAATCAAAATTACATCCAAACCGAATGTTGTAAAAGTTGGAATTCAATCAATTTTGCAGATGTAAGAATTTTTGGAACCTGAAGAGCTAAAAATGAAACTTGATCTTGACAACAAACGTCATAACTACTACCTACAGAGCCTCTTTATTGAATATTTTTAATTTTAATACTCTTTGTTAAACGCTAAATATTGTTTTATAATAAAATAGGGCAAGGTCTGCAACATTCATATGTTTTAGAAAAAAAGAAATTCATGCAATTTTCTTTAGTTGACATTATGCACAATATCTTTTGTGAATGCAAAAATCAAAACCGAGATAAAATGTTGAACATTGTGCATATATTGATTGTATGGAGGCCCCTATTCTTGAAATTTACTTCCATGTACATATTTAATTTAGTTATTACTTCCTCTTAACCAAGGTTTCATTTTCTTTCACGACAGGTTTCTCCAGAAATGAAATGCTATACCTAATGAAGAAAATATTGAATGAAACAGATAAAATAGAATAAAGAATTTAATTTAATATAAATCCTCTCTGCTGAGCCGAGGGGTTTTTTACTTTCCGGTTCTTACTCCCTAACTACTTTCCCTCCTACTCAATTCCATCGGGCTCCATCTTGTAGTAATGCACAAGTACCGTTACCGTTACGATATATCCTGTCACAGTACTTGCGTCATTCGATAGGTTTTCCGCTTGGAACATTCCAAGAAACTATGGCATGGCTTTAATGTTTACTATATCGTATATATTTTTAGGACCTACAGGGTGGGCTGGGAGTGCCATGAATGTACAACGCAACGTTGCAGAAGACGTGATTCCAGAACTGGACGAAAATATGACGACAATTATCTCCATGCGTGGAGAAAGAAAGCCTCCA